>JAPFBE010000868.1:0-22889 GCA_034336665.1 Luscinia megarhynchos | reverse complement strand
AGTCCCAGGACTGGAGCTGACATAAGAGCCTTCTTCTAGTTGCTTAGCGTTTGTGTTGCTTCTGTTGTCCACTGAAGATCCCTGCCCTTCGTGATTAAGGCATACAGGGTTTAACGAACTAACAATCCATAGTTAGAAATCCACAGTCTGCACCACCCTGTCATGCCCAGAAAGGTTCTCAATTTTCACTGTCTGGGATTTCGGCTTTAGCATATTGCTTCCTTAATGGCCTTGCCCCAAGGTCCTTTGTCCAGCACTTACTTCATAGCCCAGGTAAATAACTGTTTGTTTCACCATCTGGGCTTTCTTTGGGGATACCCGACACCCCTGCAGGCCCCAAAAAGTTTAGGAGGCTCACGTCCAATCCACACATGCCTCTTTGGAGTCCGGGTGGCTATTAAGAGATCATCCACGTACTGAAGCAGCTGTCCTTCTCCTGGTGGGAGTTCCCAAGACTTGGAACCCTGGTGTAGTACGCACCATGTGAGCTGAGTTTTATGTCCAGTTTTGGAATTCTCCCATTCAAATGCAAAATTTCTGGCTGGCTTCATAGAGAGGGGAGGCACAAGAAAGCATCCTTCAAATCTAAAACAGTAAACCAAGTTAGTTCAGGTGTTAAAAGAGTTAACAAGGTGTAGGGGTTAGCAGCCACTGGGTATAAATATTCAGTTATCTTATTAACAGCTCTTAAATCTTGTACTAACCTGTATGATCCATCGGTTTCTTCAGGGCAAAATAGGAGTATTAAAATCAGATTGACACTGTTTTAATAGTCCCATTTGCAAAAGTTTTCAATGATTGGGCTAATTCTCTCTGTTTTCTCCTTTTCAAGGGATATTGTTTGACCCTTACCTATTGTTCTCCTTCTTTAAGCTCAGATTTGTACTGGTAGAGCATTCTTTGCTTTCCTGCTGTACTAGAGGTGCACACCCCAGGGAACACCTGATCTTTTTATTTCTTAATAATTTCTTCTTTATTTTCAACTTTGATTTTTTGGGTTATTAGCATTAAGCTTAACAGTTCCACATATTTTGATCTTTTACCTCCAAACTAATTTCCCCATCTTTAAATATTATCTTTACTTCCAGCTGCTCTAGCAGATCCCTGCCCAAAAGTGCAGATGGAGCTTTTAGGCATATACAAAAAATCGATGAATTCCCCACTGTTTTCCAATTTTATTCTTCAATGGTTTGCAAAATATGTTTTTTCAGGTCGGCCAGTTGCCCCCTTCACTACAACATAATTTGTTACGGGTATCAGGGCCTTGTTTAACACCAAATATGCTGCCCCCTGTGTCTACTACAACTTATTTCATTGTTCCCTAGTTTGATTATAACCAGAGGGTGCTCTAGTGGTAGGGCCCTCTGGTCCCTTCAGCCTTCTCAGTGAGCCACACCACCCCCCTTTCGGTCACCTTTTCTCTGTTCATCACCCTTCTAGTTCTGGACACTGGTTTTTCCAGTGTCCAAATTTCTTGCAAAACACACATTGTTTTTTTTCCCAGTCAGGTGGTCCTTGCTTTGGGGGTCCAGGCTCACGATTTCTGTGCATTTCCTGTATTATTGCTACTAGTTTCTTTTTGTCTCTGGTGTTACACCTCTTCCCTCGCATTGCTGACATCCTCCAAACCTTGTCTGGCAAAGTCTCTAAGTCCCTACTTGCTGGGCCCTGCATCTTCGGGATCTTTCGCCTGATGTCACTTGTAGATTGCCTTAAAACAAGTTTACTAACTGTTCTGTTCTGTCAGCGAATTCAGCATCCAGGGTGGTGTGTTGATGCATTGCCTCCCATAACTGGTCTAGAAATTCAGAACGTGTTTGAGAGAGACTCTGTTTAATAGCATACAGGGCTGACTAGTTGATATCAAGACCCCATATAACTATCTGTAGCTCTTTTATTCCTTGTACCCACAAAGATCACAAATTCCATTTCTAGGTATCCTCCACTTTTACACTTGTAAGACCCACGGTTCTCAACAAACTACATAACAAAAACACAACCCACGGGTTACAGTCACAGCCCCTGGACAGGGAAGTCTTTGTCTTGGGATCCCTCTCTGAACCTTTCTATTCCCAGGCATATAATTTTACCAGCAGAGGAAAGGGAAAGGGATAAAAGCAGCAAGAAAAGGGTTAACAGTAAAAAACAGTGAACCAAATCACTTAGGCTATGCAATTATAACTTTGTCACAAGATGGCAGTGCCTAAGAAATTGAATCACCCACCTAAACAGGTGGATATACTTTTCAATACAAATTGGTAATACTTTTTTTAATGCTCACCGCACACACTGCACAACTTAGGCAAAGCTCTTTTATTCACCTCTAAGGGAACTCATATATCACAAACTAAACACTCTCAAGCACTGGGCCACAACTTTTTGGACAAAATGGCAAAATTGCTAATCACAGGTCGCTAGCAAACCAAGACTTCGTTGTACCTCGGGTTAAATATTCACAAACCCACGCTAAAAATTCAGCAGACTTCTCAGCTAAGGCACAACATATTTCTGTTCGACCCTCTGCACCTAGGGACTAAAACACTTTGTCAGACTACTGCCCCACACACTAGCAATTTTAAAAGCCTCACAAAACAACTAATTATATATTCTCACAGTTAAAACAGACAGCCACAATTAAAACTTGTCAGGGTTGAGCGGAAACCTAGAAACTTTGTCTCAAAGCTGCAGAACGTGAAATCACTCCGCTTGGAGTTGCCAGGGATGCTCGGACTGTGTCTGCATGTACTTTCAGACCGTCTCACGCTTTTTAAACACAAAGCAACACTCTGAAACATACAGAATCAAGCTGCTCTACCTGTATTACGCTATTCACAATCTCACTAAGCTTTGTAGGCACACAGGCAAAACTTCACATAGACATCCTAGCTCACGTAGTCTAAGTGTAATGCAGCGTTTGGGATTCTCTCAAGTAGTTCTAGCTTCACGCAGCAGAAGTGTACATAAGCTTTGGGATTCTCTCTCATTCTCCCTAGGTATAAATATTCTTTCTGGATTATCAGGTCAAAATTTCTAAAATTTTCTGCTACAACTTAGCATATAGATAAAGTTCTTAAAACATATATAAAATAAGTATCTATCATATCTCATTCTATCATCATCTATCTATCTCATCTATCTATCCATCTATCTATCTATCTATTCTATCTTATATCTATCATTCTATCTATGTATTCCATTCCATTCTACAATCATCCACTATCTATCTATTCTCATTCCGATCTATCTATCTATAGTGTCATATCCATTTCTAATTCTATATATATTCTTATTAGCTATCTATCCATTATCCATTCATTCCATCTATATCTATCTACTATCTATCTAACATATCTTATCTATATATTTATCCATTATCTATCTATTCCTATAATCTATCTATCCATCTATATCTATCTATCATTCTATCTATAATCTATCCATAGATCCATCTTTCATTGTTTGATTCCATCTCATTTTATCTATCTATTCCATCCATCTATCTATCTATCTATCTATTCCTATCTTATTACTCATCCTACTATCTATCTATAATTTCAGTTATCTATCCATCTCATTATCCATCTTATCATTATCGATATCCTATCATCTATCTCATTCTATCTATCCATGTACTATTTTATCAATCTCTATTTGTCTATCATCTCATCCATTAGTTATCTATCCATTCATGTCCATTATCCATTCCATCTATCATATCCATTATCCATCTATCTATCTATCTATGTATCATTCCATTCATATCCATTCCATCATCTATCCATCATGTATCTATTAATCTATCCATCATCCATCTATTATCCATTTATCCATCTATTCTATCCATATCTATCTATTCATATTCATTTTGTCTATTCATTAATGATCCATATTCCATTATAAATCTATCATTCCATTATCTCATCCATATATCATCTATCCACTCCAAATATAATTCCATTTCATGTATCATTCCATCCATCTATCTATCTATCTATCTATCCATATCTATCCATCCATCTCCATCTATCTATCATCTATATCTGTCATTCCATCTATCTATCTATCCCTTATCCCATCTATCCATCCATCTATCATCTATCTATTCATCCATCCATCTATCTATCTATCTATTCTATCTATAAATCAATTATCACATCCATTCAAATATCCATCCATCCATCTATCTATCCATCCATCATCTATCCATCCATATTTCCATTATCTATCTATCCATTCCATTAATCTATTCATTATCTATCTATCCATTATCTCATCCATCTATCTTATCCATCCATTCCATCTATCCATCCATCCATTGATCTATCTCATCATCCATCCATCATTCCATTCGATTATTCATCAGTATCCATCCATTCCATCTATCCATCTATCCATCCATCCATCCATCCATCCATTCCATCTCATCCATCTATATCCATGTATCTATTCATCCAATCATCCATCATAATCCTATTCATCTATCCATCTATCCATCCTATCTATTAGTACATTCTATCATACAATATCTATCAGCTATCTATCCATCCATTCCATCTATCTATCCATCTATCCATCATCCATAATCATGCATCATCTATATCCATCATTCCATCCCATTCCATCCATCCATCTATCCATTCCATTTTCCATCATTCCATCCTATCCATTCCATTATCATCAAATATCCATCCATTCCATCAATCCATCCATCATATCCATCTCATCCATCCATCATCCATTCCATCCATCCATCTATCCATCCATCCATTCATCCATCCATCTCATCCTATCTATCCATCAATCATCTCCATCCATCCATCCATCATCCATCCATCCATCATCCATCCATTATCCATCTCATCCATTCCATCCATCCATCTATCCATCCATCCATCCCATCTTATCCATCCATCCATCCATCCATCATCCATCCATCCATCCATCATCTATCCATCCATCCCTATCCATCCATCCATCCATCCATCCATCCATCCATCATCCATCTCATCATCCATCCCATCCATCCCATTCATCATCATCTATCCACCCTATCATCCATCCATCATCCATCATCCATCCATCATCCATCCATCCATACATCCATCAATCCATCCATCCATCCGTCCATCCATTCATCCATCCATGAATCCATCCATCCATCCATCCACCCATCCATGCATCATCCATTATCCATCCATCCATCCATCCATCCATCAATCCATCCATCCATCCATCCATCCATCCATCATCCATCCATCATCCTTCCATCCATCTTCCATCCATCATCCATCCATCCATTATCCATTGTCCATTCATCAATGATCCATCCATCATCCATCTAACCATCATCCATCATCCATCCATACATCATCCATCCACCCAAACATAATCCATCATTCATCATCCATTCATCCATCCATCCATCCATCCATCCATCCATCCATCCATCCATCCATCCATCATCCATCCATCCATCCATCCATCATCCATCCATCTATCCATCATCCATCCATCCATCCATCCATCCATCCATCCATCCATCCATCATCCATCCATCCATCATCCATCCATCCATCCATCCATCCATCCATCCATCATCCATCCATCCATCCATCCATCCATCCCATCATCCATCCATCCATCATCCATCCATCTCATCCATCCATCCATTCCATCCATCCATCCATCCATCCATCCATCATCCATCCATCCATCCATCATCCATCCATCCATCCATCCATCATCCATCCATCATCCATCCATCCATCCATCCATCATCCATCCATCTCATCCATCCATCCATCCATCCATCCATCCATCCATCCATCCATCCATCCATACCATCCATCCATCCATCTAATCCATCATCTATTCCATTATCTATCTATCTTATTCATCATCATCCATCTATCTTATCTATCTATCCATCAATCCATCCATCCATCCATTATCTTCTCCATCCAGTATCTATCTACTCACTCATCTATCATCCATCGATCCATTATCCATCATCCATCTATATGTCATCCATCTATCTCATACATCATTCATCAGCTATCCATCTATCTTCTATTCCATCCATACTATCTATCCATCTATCAATCCATCTATCTTTCATCATCTATTATCTATCCATCCATTATTCCATCTATCACATTCATTCATGCTATCTATCCATCTATCTCGTCCATCTATCTATCCATTCCATCATCCATCTATAATCCATCCATACATCAATCTATCCATCATCTATCTATCTATTCCATCCATATCTATCTATCTCATCTATTCCCATTATCCATCTATCCATCTATCACATTCATTCATCTATTATCTATCTATCTATCAATTCATCTATCTATTATACTATTTTATAAATCTATCTATCTATCTCATTAATCCATTCCATTCCATTTTCATTATCTATCTATCTATCTCTATCGTTTCTATCTACTATATCTGCCTATCTATCTATCTTACTCCATTATCTATCATCTATCTATTATCTATCTATCCATTATCTATCTCATCTATCTATCTCTGTTTCTATCTATCTATCATATTATCATCTATCTCATCTATCCATCTTATCTATCTTATCTATCATCTATCTATCTATCTATTCATTCATATCTATCTATTCTATCTATCTATCTATCTATTCATCATTATCCATCGTATCTATCTATCATTTTCATTCATTCTATTATCTATCTATTATCTCTTTCTATAAATTATTTTCCATCTATCTATCTATCTATCTATCTATCTATTCCATTATCTATCTATCTATCTATCTATATCTATCTATCAATCTATCTATCTCTTTCATTTTATCTATCTATCTATCTCATTTCCTTTCATTATCTATCTATCTTATCTATCTATTCATCATACTGACATTATCTATCTATCTTATCATACATATCATCTATCTATCTATCTATCATCTATCTATCTCTATCTATTCATTTCATCTATCTATCTATTTCTATCTAACTATCTCTTTCTATCTATCTACTCTTTCTATTTTATCTATTTATATCTATCTATCTATGTATACTTTCATATCTATCTATCTATGTATCATTCATCTCATCTAGTATCTATCTGTTATCTCTATCTATCTATCATCTATCTATCTTATGTATCTATCTATCTATCTATCATTCTATCTATCTATCTTATCTATCTATCTATCTATCTATTCTATTATCTATCTATCTATCTTATCTATCTATCTTTATTCTATTCCATTACATCTATCTTTCTATCTATCTTTCTAATTATCTATCTATCTTTCTATCTTATCCATTCATCTCATCTCATCTATCTATCTATCTATCTATCTCATATCTATTCTATCCATTATCTATCTATCTATCTATCTATCAATCTTATTAATTATCTATCTATTCTATTATTTCATTCTATCTATCTTATTTCTATTCTATCTATCTCATCTATGTATCTACATTTTTCTATCTATCTATCTATCTATGTATCAAATATCTATCTATCTTTCTATCTTATCTATCTATCATCTTATTCTATTCATCTATCTATCTATCTTATCTATCTATCTAAATCTATCTATCTATCATTCTATCTATCATCTATCTATCTACTTCTATCTATTATCTATCTATCTATGTATCCATTAGCTATCTATTATCTATCTATCTATCATCTATCTATCATCTTTATCTATTCTATCTATTATCTATCTATCTATCTATCTTATTTCTATCTATCTTCTATCATTCTATCTATCTATCTTAGTATCTATTATTTTATTTTATCTCCATTTCATTTCATCTATCTATCATATCTATTATTCATCTATCCATTATTTCTATCCATTATCTATCTATCTATCTATCTAAATCCATTCTACTCTATCTATATATCTATCTATCTATCTATCTTTATCTATCTATCTATCTATCTAGTATCTATCATTTTATTTATCTCATCACTTATCTATCTATTATCTATCTATATTATCTATCCATCTATCTATCCATCTATCTATCTATCTATCTATCTATCTTAAATCGATCTATCATATCTATCTATATATCTATCTATCATTCATTATCTATATCTATCTATAATCTACGTCATTATCTAGAAGTATTCTATCTATCTATCTATGTATCTATGTATCTAAGCTATCTATCTTTTGTTTATCTTTCATCATCTATCCATTATCTATCTATCCATTATTCATTCATCTATCTATCTATCTAACTATCTATCTACTCTAATTTATATATCTATCTATCTATTATCTATCATCTATTCTATCTATAATCTATTTCATTACTCTATATAAAGCTATTCATTCTATCTATCTATGTATCTATCGTATCTATCTCTTTTGTTGATCTATCTTATCTATTTTTCTATTCATCTATCTATCTATCTATCATCTATCTATTTATAATCTATCTATCATTCATCTATCTATCATTATTCTATCTATCTATCTATCTATTTTCATTCATCTATCTATCTGCTTCTATTTTCTATTTGATTATGTATATGTATGTATTATACATCTATCTATCTCTTTCTATTCTATTATTTATTCTATCTAATATCTATCTATCTATCTATCTATCTATCTATCTTCTATCTATATCTATTATCTATCTATCATTCTTCTATCTATCTCTTTCTATCTAAATCTATTTTCTATTTCTATCTATCTCTTCTATCTATCTATGTAATCTATGTATCTTATCTATCCATTATTCTATCTATTATCTACTATCTATCTATGTATCTATTCTATCTATCATTCTACTATCTATCATCTATCTATCTATGTAATTCTATCTCATCTATCTTATATATTATCTATCTATTATCTATTCCATTAATCTATGTATCTATTATTATGTCATTATCTATCTATCTATCTATCTATCTTATCTATCTAGCATTATCTATCCATTCCATCTATTACTATCATCTATCTATCTATTTTATCTATCTATTTCATTATCTATCTATCATTTCATCTATCTATCATCTCAGTTATCTATCTATAGATTATCTATCTATCTATCTCTTTTTCATCTATATTTATTCATCTCATCTATTCCATTATTCTATCTATCTTTCTATCATTCATCTATCTGCTATCTATCTATCTATCTATCTAATTTCTATCGTCATCTATCATCTATCTATCTATCTATTTATCTATCTATCTATCTCTATCTATTCTATTCTATCTATCTACTCTATCTACTCTATCATTATCTATCTATCTATTATTCTATCTATCTATCTATCTTATAATCTATTTTACTACTATATAGCATATCTATTCATCTATCTATCTACTCTATGTATCTAAGTATCTATCTTTTGTTTGTATCTATCTATCTATTTTATTACATATCTATCTATTATCTATCATTCATCTATCTATCTTATAATTCATCTTATTATCTATCTATTATTCTATCTATCTATTTCCATTCTATCTATCTATCTGCCTATTTTTCTATCTATGATCTATGTATGTATCTAAATATCTATCTATCTATCTATCTTATCTATCTATCTATCTATCTATCTATCTATCTTATCTATCTATCTTATCTATCTTATTCCATTCATTCCATTTTATCTATCTATCTATTATCTATCTATATCTTCATCTATCTCTATCTATCTATCTATCTCTTCTATCTTTCTATCTTCTTAATTTATGCATTATGTTTCCATTAATCGCATTATTCTATCTATCTATTATCTATCTATCATTATCTATCTATATCTTATCTATCTCATTATCCATCATCTATATCTATTATTCATCTATTATCTATCTATCTATCTATCTATTATTGCATGCATTATCTATCTATCTATCTATCTATCTCTTCTATCTATTATCTATCTATCTTTCATTAATGATCATCTCATCTATCTATCTCATTTCCATTATCTCTTTCTATCACTTTATCTTATCTATCATTCTATCATCTATCTTATGTATCATCTATCTATCTATTCTTTTTCTATCTATTTTATCTATCTATTGATTTCATTATCTATCTATCTATCTATTCATCTATCTCATCGTCTATCCATCTATCTATCTATCTATCTATCTATCTATCTAATCATCATTATCTATCTATCTATCTTTATCCATTCCATTCTATCTATCTTCTATTCTATCTATCTATCTATCTATCTATCTGATTCCATCTATCTATCCATTATCTTATCTATCTTATAATCTATTTTACTACCTATATAGCACTATTCATCTATCTATCTCTATGTATCTAAGTATCTATCTTTTTGTTGATCTATCTATCTATCGACATCTATTTCATCTATCTATTATCTATCATCTATCTATCTATCTATAATCTATCTATCATTCTATCTATTATTCTATCTATCTATCTGTTTCATCTTATCTATCTATCTGCTCTATTTTTCTATCTATGATCTATGTATGTATCAAATATCTATCTATCTATCTATCTATCTATCTATTCTATCTATCTATCTATCTATCTATCTATCTATCTATCTAGAATTCTTTTATCTATCTACTTCCATTATCTATTCCATTATTTTCTATCTATCTCTTTCTATCTAAATCTATCTCTTCATTTATCTATCTTCTATCAAATTCTATGTTTATCTATCTATGTATCATCTATCTATTATCTATCATCTATCTATGTATCATTCTATTCCATTATCTCTTCTATCTATCATCTATTATCTATGTATCTATCATTCATCTATTATTCTATGTATCTACTTATTTCTATCTTATCATCTATCTATCTATATATCTATCTATCTATGTATCATTCTATCTATTATTCTATCTATCTTATCATCTATCATCTATGTAATTTGTATCTATCTATCTATCTATCATTCTATCTATTATCTATCAATCTTATGTATCCATTACTGCATGCTTATTATCTATCTATCTATCTTATTTCTATCTCATTATTCATTATCTATCTTATCATTCATTATCTATCTATCATTTATTATCTATCTATTATCTATCTATTTTATAATCTCATTATCTATCATCTATTATCTATCTATTATCTATTTATAGATTCTATTATTCTATCTATCTATCTATGTACTATCTATCAATTCTCTATTTGTCTATCTTATCTATCATCTATTCTATCTATCTATTGTTAATCTATCTATCTATCTTATGAATCTTATTGTCTATCTATCTACTCTATCTATGTATCTATCATTCATTATCCATTTCATTGCATTTATCCATCATTATTCTATCTATCTATCTATCTATCTATTATTCTATATATCTATTTCCATTGATCGATTGATCTATTATCTATCTATTTCTATCAATATCTATCTATCTATTCATTATCTATCTATCTAAATATCTATCTATTATTTCATTATCTATCTATCTATCTATTATCTATCTATCTCATTATCTATCTATCTATCTCTTCTATCCATTATCTATCTATTCTATCTATTCTATCTATCTATGTATTTCTATCTATAATTACTATCTATCTACTAAAGATCTACTGTATTATCTATCTATCTATCATTCATTATTTTCTATCTATCTTTCTATTCTATTATCTATCTATCTTATGTCATTCTATCTATCTATTCATTCATTCTATCTATCTATCTATCTATCTATCTTATTCTATCTATCTATCTATTCTATCTATCTATCTATCTATCTATTATTCATTATTCTATCTATCTATCTTATCTATCTATATCTATTCTATCTATCTATCTATCTATCTATCTTATCAATCTATCTATCTAAATTCTATTCAATATCTATCTATCTTATTTCTATTATCTATCTATTTCATTCATTTATCTAAATCTATCTATCTATCTTATCTATCAATCTATCTATTTCTATTTTATCTAGTATCTATCTACTAATTATCTATCTATTCATTTCATCTTATCTATCTATCTATATATGTTATCTATCTATCTCTATCATATATCATTTATTAGCTATCTATCTATTTTTCTATTTTATCTATAATTCTATCTATCTATCAAATCTATCTATCTATCTATCTATTATCTCATTCTATCTATTATTTCATCTATTGATCTATCTTATTTTATGTTTATCTATCTATCTCTTTCTATCTATCTATCTCTAAATCTATCTATAATCTATCTTATATATCAATCTATCTATCTATCTATCTTATCTAGTCTATCTAAATATCATCTATCTATCTTATTCATTATCTATCTATCTATCTATCTAATTATTCCATTCTATTATTCATCTATCATCAATTATCTATTCCATTATCATATTTATCAAATTATTCTATTATCTATCTATCTATCTATCTATTCTATTAATCTATCTATCTATCTATTGTTTCTATCTCATTTAATCTATCTATTTTTCTATCTACTATTCATCTATCATTTATCTATTATCTATCTATCTATCATTCATTCTATCTATCTATCTATCTATCTATCTATATATCATTCTATCTATCTCATTTCTATCTATCATCTATCTATCATTCTATTCATTCCATTATCCTTTCCATTCTATTATCTATTCCATTATCTATCTTATTCTATTCATTTCTATCATGTATCTATTCCATTATTTCTATTCTATTTATTATCTATCTTATCTATCTATCTCTATAAATTATCTATCCATCTATCATTCTATTCTATCTATCTATCTATCATTCCATTATATATCTATCTATCTATCTTATATATCTTATCAATCTATCTATCTCTATCTATCTATCTATCATTCTTATCTATCCTCTTTCTATTCATCTATCTATCTATCTATCTAATACTATCTATTCATCCATTCATCTATCTATCTATCATCTATCTATCTATTTCTATCTATCCATCCATCTCTTTCATCTATTTTATTATCTATCTATCTCTATCCATCTATCTATCCTTTCCATTCTATCTAAATCTTTCCATTTCATTTTATATTTCTATCTATGTATACTTTCTCTATCTATCTATCATGTATCATTCTATCTCATCTAGTATCTATCCGCTATCTCTTTATCTATCTTATCATCTACTATCTTATGTATCCATTATCTATCTATCATTCTATCCATTCTATCTATCTATCCTATCTCATCTTATTCTATCTATCTCATCCATCTATCTATTCTATCTATCTATTTCTATCTATCATTCTATTCTTTCTATCCATCTTCAATCTATCCATCTATCTCTATCTATCCATTCCATCCATCCATCTATCTATCTATCTATCCATTCCATTCCATCTATCTTATCTATCATTCCATCATCCATCCATCTATAATCCATCTAATCATCCATCCATTCCATTCATTCATCCATCTATCCATTCTATCCTATCCATCCATCTATCTATGTATCTACCTTTCCATCCATCATCCATCCATGCATCAAATATCCATCCATCCTTCTATCTATCATCTCCATCCATCTATCCATCTATCCATCTTATCCATCTATCCATCCATCATCCATCCAATCCATCCATCCATTCATCCATCATCCATCCATCACCCTTCCATCCAATATCCATCATCCATGCATCCATCAGCCATCCATCATCCATCCATCCATCCATCCATCATCCATCTATCCATCTCTATCATCCATCCATCCATCCATCTATCCATCTCTATCATCCATCCATCCATCCAGTATCCATCATCTATCTATCCATCACCCTATCCATCCATCATCCATCCATTATCCATCCATCCATCATTCATCCATCATCCATCCATCCATCCATCCAACCATCCACCCACCCATACATCCATCCATCTATCCATCTCATCATCCATCCATCCATCCAGCATCCATCATCTATCTATCCATCACCCATCCATCCATCATCCATCCATTATCCATCCATCCATCATTCATCCATCATCCATCCATCCATCCATCCATCCATCCACCCACCCATACATCCATCCATCCATCATCCATCATCCATCTATCCATAATCCATTCATCACCCATACAGCCATCCTTCATCCATCCATCCATGCATCCATGCATCCAAGCATCCATCCTTTTTTGTCGATCCATCATCCATCCATTATCCATCCATCCATCATTCATCCATCCATCCATCCATCCAACCATCCACCCACCCATACATCCATCCATCCATTATCCATCATCCATCTATCCATAATCCATTCATCACCCATACAGCCATCCTTCATCCATCCATCCATGCATCCATGCATCCATCCTCTTTTTGTCGATCCATCCATCCATCTTTCTATCCATCCATCCATCATCCATCATCCATCCATCTATAATCCATCCATCATCCATCCATCCATCATTCATCCATCCATCCATCCATTCATTCATCCATCCATCCGTCCACCTTTCCATCGATCATGCATGCATGCATCAAACATCCATCCATCCCTCCATCCATCATCTATCCATCCAACATCCATCCATCCATCCATCCATCCATCCATCCATCCATCCATCATCCATCCATCATCCTTCCATCCATCCCTCCATCCAACCATTTCTCCATCTATCCATCCTCCTTTCAACCTACGCACCATGCATCCATCAATCCATCATTCCATCCATCATCCACCATCCATCCATGTATCATCCATCCATCATCCCACCATCCATCATCCATCATCCATGCACCCATCCATCCATCCATACATCATCCATCCATCATCCATCAATCCATGCATCCATCAATGCTACCATCATCCATCCATCCATCCATCCATCCTCCAGCCATCATTCATCCATCCATCACCCATCATCCATCCATCCATCTATCATCCATCTATCATCCATCCATCACTCCATCCATCCATCATCCGTCATCCATCCATGCATCATCTCATCTATCTCATCTCTTCTTCTATCTATTTCTATTCATCCATTGATTTCATCATTCATCTATTCTTTCTATCATTCCATCCATCCGCTATCCCATCTCATCTCATCCATCCCACCTATCGGTCATCTATTATCCATCTATCTATCTATTTTATTCCATCATCTATCCTTCTTCCATTTCTATCCATCTCACCCTATCTACTCTATCTATCTATCTATCTATTATCCATCATCTATTTTATCTATAATCTATTCTACTACTCTATATATAGCCATCCTCTATCTATCTCATCTACTCTATGTATCTAAGTATCTCTTCTTTTTGTTTTGATCCATCTATCTATTTATTAATCTATCCATCATCTATCATCTATCTATCTATCTTATAATCTATCTATCATCTATTCCATTATCTATCTCATCTATTTCATTCTATCTATCTATCTGTCTTATTTTTCTATCTATGTATCTATGTATGTATCAAATATCTATCTATCTATCTATCTATCTATCTTATCTATCTATCTCATTCTATCTATCTTTCTATCTTATCTATCTTATTCCATTATCTCATCTATTCTATCTATTCTATTCCATTATCTCTTCTATCTTATCTCTTTCTATCTTAAATCTATCTTCTATCTTTCTATCTATCTTCTTTATCAATCTATGCATTTATGTCTCTATTAACTATTATTTCCATTCTATTATTCTCATTATCTATCTATATTATTCATCCATTATCTCTACCATTCTATTATCTATCATCTTATCATTCTATTATTCTATTCCATTATCTATCTATCTATCTATTCTATTAATGCATGATTATCTATCATCTATCTATATCTATCTTTTCTATCTCATTATCTATCTATCTATTATCGATCTATTCATCTATCTATCTTATCTATTATCTCTATCTATTCATCTATCTATCTATCATCTGTCTATCTATCTATGTATCTATCTATCTATCTATTTCTTTTCTATCTATCTATTCTATCTATCTATTTCATTATCTATCTATCTTCTATTATCTATCTATCTGCTATCTATCTATCTATCTATTATCATCTATCTATCTATCTAGTATTCCATTCTATCTATCTATCTTATTCATTATCTATCTATCTCTCTATTCATTCTATCTAATCCTATCTATTCTATCTGTCTATCCATTATCTTATCATCTATCTTATCTATAATCTATTCTACTACCTATATATCTATCTTCATCTATCTATCTCTATGTATCTAGGTATCTATCTCTTTTTATGTTGATTCATCTATCTATTTATCTACTCTATCTATTATCTATCATCTATTATCTATCTATCTATCTATAATCTATCTATCATTCTATTCCATTATTCCATCTATCTATCTGTATCTATCCATCTATCTATTTGTCCATTTTTTCTATCTATATGATCTATGTATGTATCTAAATATCTATCTATCTTATCTATCTATCTATCTATCTATCTTATCTATCTTATCTATCTATCTATCTATCTATCTAGAATTCTATCTATTCTATCTCATCCATTCATCTATCTATCTATTTTATCTATCTCTTCTATCTTAAATCTTATCTCTTTCTATCTTTATCTATCTTCTATCAAATCTATGTCCATCTATCTATGTATCATCTATCTATCATTCATCATCTATCTATGCATTATCTATCTATCTATTCTTTTCTATCTATCATCTATCTATCTATGTATCTATCATCTATCTATTATCTATGTATCTATTTATCTATCCATTATCTATCTATCTATATATCTATCTATCTTATATTATCTCATCCATCTATCTCTACTATCTATCATCTCATCATCTATGTAATTTTATCTATCTATCTATATCATTATCTATCCCATTATCTATTAACGTATGTATCCCATTAATAGCATTTCATTATCTATCTATCTATCTATCTTATCTATCTAGCAGCATTATCTATCTTATCTATCAATGATTATCTTATCTATCTATCTATTATCTATTATCCATTATCTATTCATCTTTATCTATCTATCATCTATATCTATCTATATCATCTATCTATCTATCTATCACTTTTTTCTATCTATTTCTATTTCTATTCTATTTATTCCATTATCTATCTATCTATCTATCATCTATCTATCTCAGCTATCTATCTATCTATCTATCTATTCTATTGCTATCTATCATTTTATCTATCTATCTATTTTATCTATTATCTATCTTTCTATCTATTCTATCTATCTAATCTATCTTACTCTATCTATCTATCTATCTATTATCTATCATCTATCTATCTATAATCTTATTCTACTCACTTATATAGCTATTCTTCTATCTATCTATCTATCTATGTATCTAAGTATCTTTCTTTTATCTGATCTATCTATCTTATTTCATCTATTCTATCTATCATTCCATTATCTATCTATCTATCTATCTATCCATTATCTATCTATTATTCATATCTATCTATTCTATCTATCTATCTATCTGTCTACTTTATTTCTATCTATGATCTATGTATGTATCAAATATCTATCTATCTATCTATCTATCTATCTATCTATCTATCTATCTATCTATCTATCTATTTCTATTCATTCTTTCATCTATCTATCTATTATCTATCCATTATTCTTCTATCTATCTCTTTCTATCTAATCTATCTCTTTCTATCTTTCTATCTTTCTTTCAATTTCTATGCATCTATGCTTTCATTAATCCATTATTCTATCTATTCATCCATTATCTATCTATGTATCTATCTATCTATTATTCTACATCTATCTATTATCTATTCATCTATCTATTCATCTATCTATTCCATTATCTATCTATCTATCTATCTATCATTGCATGATCATTCATCTATCTATCTATCTATCTATCTTCTATCTTTCATTATCTATCTATTCTATTACTATCATTCTATCTATCTATCTATTTTCATTATCTCTTTCTATTCATTTATCTATTCTATTATTCATATCTATCTATGTATCTATCTATCTATCTTATTTCTTTCTATCTATTTATTCATATCTATTCATTATCTATCTATTCTATTATCTATCTATCTTATCTATCTATCTATCTATCTATCTATCTATCTTATCTATCTATCTATCTATCTATCTATCGTATCTATCATCTATCTATCTATCTATCTTATCATCTATCTATCTCTTCTATCCATCTATCTATCATATCTACTCTATCTGTCTATCTTATTATTCCATTATCTATCTATCTATAATCTATTTCTACTATCTATATAAATTTATTCTATCTATCTATCTCTATGTATCTAAGTATCTATCTTTTTGTTGATCTATCTATCTATTTCATTAATTTTATCTATTATTCTATCATCCCATCTATCTATCTATCTATAATCTATCTTATCGATTCTATTCATTATCTATCTATCTATCTATTTTATCTATCTATCTATCTGTCTATTTTTCTATCTATGATCTATGTATGCATTAAATATCCATCTATCTATCTATCTATCTATCTATCCATCTATTCATTATCTATATCTATCTATCTATCTAGAATTTTTATCTATCTATCTATTATCTATCTATTATCTATCTATCTATCTCTTCTATCTAAATCGATCTCTATCTATCTATCTATCTCGATTAAATCTCATCTATCTATCTATGCATTATCTATCTATTATTCTATCATCTATCGATGTATCATCTCATCGTATCATTCTTTATCTATCTATTATCTATCATCTATGTATCTATCATTCATCTCGATTATCTATGTATCTATTTATTCCATCTATCTATTCATCTTATCTATGTATCTATCTATCTATCTATCTACCTATCTATCTATTCTATTTCATCTATCGTTTATCTCTATCGTATCTATCTATATCCATTCATCTATCTATTCGATTATCTATCTATCTATCTCTATCTATTCTATCGTATCTATCATAATCTGATCATCTATCTATCTATTTCTATCTATCATTCTATTATCTATCTATCTATTATCTATCTATCGATGACGTATCGAGAAGTATCGATCGATTATCGATCGATTCTTCGATCGATCTATCGACGATCTATTTTCGATCGATCGATTATCGATCGATCGATCTATCTATCTATCGATCTTTCGATATCGATTTATCGATTCGATCGATCGATCGATCGACGATCGATCGATTATCCATTATCGATCGATGGATTATCGATCGATTCATTCTATCGATTAATTATCTGATCGATCGATCGACGATCGACGATCTATCGATTACGTATCGATCTTCGATCGATTGATCGATCGATCGATCGATCGATCGATCGACGATTATCGATTATCGATCGATTATCGATCGATATCGATCGATCGATTATCTGATCGATCGATCGACGATCGATCTATCGACATTGCATGATATCGATCGATCGATCGAGCGATTATCGATCGATCGATCGATCGATTATCGATTATCGATCGATCGATCGATCGATTATCGATCTGATCTATCGATTATCGATATCTATCGATCTTCGATCGATTATCGATTATCGATCGACGATTATCGATCGATCGATTTTATCGATCGATTATCGATCGATCGATCGATCGACATTTTATCGATGATTATCGATTCGATCTATCGATCATTATCGACGATCGATCGATCGATCGATCGATATCGATCGATCGACGATTTCGATCGATCGAGATCGATCGATCGATCGATCGATGATCGATTATCGATCGATCGATATCGATTATCGATCGATGATCGATCGATTATCGATCGATCGATCGATCGATCGATTCGATCGATTGATCGATCGATCGATTATCGATCGATTTCATCGATCGATCGATCGATCGATCGATCGATCGATCGATCGATCGATCGATTTTCGATCGATCGATCGATCGATCGATGATCGATTATCGACGATCGATCGATCGATTATCGCATTTTATCGATCGATCGATTATCGATCGATCGATCGATCGATCGATCGATCGAACGATCGATTATCGACGATCGATCGATCGATCGATCGATTAATCGATCGATTCGATCGTTTTATCGATTATCGATCGATTATCGATCGATTATCGATCGATCGATCGATGGATCGATCGATCGACTTTGATCGATCGATCGATCGATTATCGATCGATCGATTATCGATCGATCGATCGATCGATCGATCGATTGAGATCGATCGATGATCGCATTATCGATCGATCGACGATTATCGATCGATCGATTATCGATCGATCGATCGATCGATCGATCGATTATCGATCTGTTCGACGATCGATTTGATTGATCGATTTCGATCGACGATTATCGATTATCGATCGACGATTATCGATCGATCGATTTTACGATTATCGAGCGATCGATCGATCGATTATTTATCGATCATTATCGATTATCGATCGATTATCGACGATTGATCGATCGATCGATCGATCGATACGACGATCGATCGATCGATCGATGATCGATCGACGATTATCGATCGATTGATTGTTTAACGATCGATCGATCGATCGATTGATCGATCGATCGATTATCGATCGATATCGATCGATCGATATTGATCGATCGATCGATCGATCGATGATCGATCGAGATTCGATCGATTATCGATCGATCGATATCGATCGATCGATCGATCGATCGATGATCGATCGATTCGATCGATCGATATCGATCGATTCGATCGATCGATTATCGATCGATCGATCGATCGATTTCTGATTTGATCGATCGATTCTTCGATCGATCGATTATCGATTTTATCGATCGATCGATTATCGATCGATCGATCGATCGATCGATCGATCGATCGATCGATCGATCGATCGATTGATCGATCGATCGATCGATCGATCGATTACGATCGATCGATCGATCGATCGATCGATTGATCGATCGATCGATCGATCGATCGATCGATGATATGATCGATCGATCGATCGATATCGATCGATCGATCGATCGATGATCGATCGATCGATCGAGATCGATCGATATCGATCGATCGATCGATCGATTATCGATCGATCGATTATCGATCGATCGACGATCGATCGATCGATCGATTATCGACGATCGATGATCGATCGATCGATCGATCGATCGATCGATCGATCGATCGACGATCGACGATCGATCGATCGATCGATTATCGACGAATGATATCCATCGATCGATCGATGTATCTACTATTTATCCATCCATATCTTATCGCGATTATCGATCGACGATTATCGACGAGATCGGACGATCATCTATCACAGAGGATCGACGACTCTTCTATCGATCGAACGATTCCTCCGATCGATCAATCGATCATTCGACGAGTAATTCCATCATCTATCTATCGGCGACGATCGACATCGATTATCGATCCATTATCCATCCATTATGTCCATTTCATCTCTATTCTATCGCATCTATTCTATCGTATCTTATCTATTCTATTCCATCTATCTATTCTATCTTATCTGTCTTACTATCTATCTATTATCTATCTATATCATTATCTTATTCTACTCTATTATACTCTTATTTCTATCTATCTATTCTATCTATCTTACTCCTATCTATTTAGTATCTCACTTATCATTCATTATCTATATATCTATCTTATCATATCATCTATCTATCGTATCTTATCTTATTTTATCTATCTATCTTATTATCTTATCTATTTATTCATCTATCTATTCTATCTCATTCATTATCATTCATTCCATTAATTATTCATTCTATTCTATCTATTCATATCTATCTTATTCTATTTATTCTATCATTATTCCATCTATCTTCTATCTTATCTATCAGTCTATATCTATCTATCTATTCTATCTTATTCATTCTATCTCATATTCCATCTATCTTTTCATCTATCTATTCCCTATTCTATCTATTCTATTCATCTATCTATCTATCTATCAGTCCCAGTATCTATCTATCTATCTATCTATCTATTCATCGTATGTCCATGTATCTATGCATTATCTATTATCATTTGACATTACTATCTATTCCATTATCTATTATCTTATCTATCTATCTATCTATCTATTGATCATATCTGCTATCTATCTTATATTTCTATCTATGCTATCATATCTCATCTATCTATCTATCTATTATCTTTCATTCTTATCTATCTATCTTATCTATTATCTATCATTCATCTATCTATTTATCTATCTTATCTATCTATCTATCTTATCATCTATCTATCTATCTATTCTATTCTATTCATCTATCTATCTCATTATCTATCTATCTATTTTCATATCTATTGTCATCTTATCTATATATATTTATTCCATCTATCTATCTATCTATTCCATTCCATCTATCTATCTATCTTTCATCTATCTCATTATTATCTATCCATTTCTATTCTATCTTATCTATCTATCTATCTTATCTATCTTATCTATTTATCTATCTTTATTCTATTATCTATCTATCATTATCTTATTATTCTATCTATCTATTCTATCTATCTATTATCTATTCTCTATCTATCTTATCTTATCATTTATTCATATCTATTATCTATCTATCTATCTCATTCCATCTATCTTATTCATTCTTCTATCTATCTCATTATCTATCTATCTATCTATTCATATTCTATCTATCTATCTATCTTATATTCATTCATCTATTTCTATCTATTCTATCTTATTATCTTATCTTATCTATCTATTCATTCTATCTATTATCTATCTTATCTATCTCTATCTATCTATCTAATCGTATCTTTCATTCTATTTCATTCTATTCCATTCCATCTTATCTTATTTTATATTCCATCTATTCCATTCATTAATTCATCTATGATCTATCATCTATCTATATCCATCTTATCATTCTATCTATA
>JAPFBE010000867.1:0-22922 GCA_034336665.1 Luscinia megarhynchos | reverse complement strand
GAGGAGGAGGGATGAAGATGATGAGACTGAGAATGATGGGGATGAGGCTGAAGGGAGGCTGAGGGATGATGGGGCTGAGGATAATGAGGCTAGCAGAGGCTGATGGGATGAGGCTGAAGAAGAGGAGGATGAGCAGATGAAGCTGAAGGGAGGATGATGAGGCTGATGAGGCTGAGATGATGGGGATGGGATGATGAGGCTGAGGATGATGAAGGATGAGGATGATGGGGATGAGGCTGAAAGAGACTGAGGAGAATGGGGATAGTGATATGAGGATAATGAGGAGGGAGGATGAAGAGGAGATGGTAAGAGGCTGATGAGGATGATGGGGATGAGAAACAAAAAGGGGGATGAGGCTGAGAGGCTGAGAATGATGGGGATGAGGATGATAGAGGATGATGAGGGAAATAATGAGGAGGAGGATGAAGAGGAGAAGATGATGAGGCTGATGGGGATGACAGGGATGAGGCTGAAGAGGCTGAGGATGATGGGGATGAGGCTGGTGAGGCTGAGGATGATGAGGATAAGGATGATGAGGATGGGGCTGAGTGAGGCTGAGGGATGATGAGGATGAGGATGATGAGGATGGGGCTGAGTGAGGCTGAGGATGATGAGGATGAGGATGATGGGGATGGGATGATGATAGAGGAGGATGATGAGGCTGAGAGCTGGTGAGGCTGAGGATGATGAGATAGGGGAATGAGAGGAAGAGGCTGATGAGGATGGGGCTGGTGAGAGGCTGAGGACAAGCGAGGATAGAGGATGATGAGGAGGCCAGGGAGGCAGGCGAAGAAAGCATCCCTCACACTGAGGAAAAGCAGGTGGTGCAGGTGAGGCTGTTAGAGGCGGCATGCAAACGGGGACACATGAGACTGGTTCAGAGTACAGCAGCGAGTTCACAGCAAAGATCACCGCCCCCTGCACAGAGACAGGGACAGTGCAACACCACCCCACCACACCAACCCCCACAAAACAACACCCACCAGTGTCAGTGACACCATCCGTGTCACCATCACCACCCCCTGCCACAGGGACAGGAACAGGGACAGTGTCATTGTCACCATCAGTGTCAGTGACACCATCCCAAGTCACCATCACACCACACCTGCCACAGGGACAGGGACAGGGACAGTGTCATTGTCACCATCAGTGTCAGTGACACCCATCAGTGTCACATCGCCTGCACAGGGACAGGGACAGGACAGTGCCACCAACAGTGTCAGTGACACCATCCATGTCACCACCACCATGCCCTGCACAGGGACACAGGGACAGTGTCATTGTCACCATCAATGCCACCAACAGTGTCAGTGACACCATCCACGTGTCACCATGACCACGCCCCCTGCCACAGGGACAGTGTCACCAACAGTGCCGCAACAGTGTCAGTGTCACCAACAGTGTCACCATCACCACACCCCTGTGACAAGGACAGTGCCACTGACAGTATCAATGTCACCAACAGTGCCACCAACAGTGTCAGTGACATCATCACCACACACCCTGGGAAAGGGACAGGGGACAGTGTCACCTGTCATTGTCACCATCAGTGTCAGTGACACCACAGTGTAATCATCACCACACCCCTGGGACAGGGACAGGGACAGTGTCATCATCACCAATCAGTGTCACCAACAGTGTCACCAACAGTATCAATGTCACCAGCAGTGTCAGTGACATCACCACCACACTGGGACAGGGACAGGGACAGTGTCACAGTCACTGTCACCATCGGGCGTGCACCACCAACAGTGCCAGTGTCACCAACAGTATAGCCATCCATGCGCTGGGACATGGGGACAGTGTCACTGCCACTGTGTCACTGTGTCACCATCACCGCGTCACTGTGTCACCGTCACTGTGTCACTGTGTCACTGTCACTCACCCGATGGGCTTGAGCTGCGCAGTGCCTGGAGTACAGTCGTATAAGTAGCGAGCTCTCAGTGACCGTCACCATGTCACTGTGTCACCGTGTCACTGTCACCGTGTCACTGTCCTGTCACTCACCGATGGGTTTGGGGACAGGCAGTGCCTGAGTACAGTCGAGAAGCAGCAAGCTCAGTGACCGTCACTGTGTCACTGTCCTGTCACTGTGTCCCTGTCACCGTGTCACTGTCCCCGTCACTCAATCGATGGGTTTGGGCACAGGCAGTGCCTGGGTACAGTCGAGAGGGCAGCGAGCTCAGTGACTGTCACTCGTCACTGTGTCACTGTCACTGTGTCACTGTCCCTGCTCACCACCCGATGGGTTTGGGCACAGGCAGTGCCTGGGTACAGTCGGCGGCAGCGAGCTCAGTGACTGTCACTGTGTCACCGTGTCACTGTGTCACTCGTCACTCACCCGACTGGGTTTGGGCACAGGCAGTGCCTGGGTACAGTCGGTATGGCAGCAGCTCAGTGACTGTCACTGTCACTCGTCACTGTGTCACTGTCACTGTGTCACTCTCACCCGATGGGTTTGGGCACAGGCAGTGCCTGGGTACCAGTCGGCGGGCAGTGAGCTCAGTGACTGTCACTGTCACTGTGTCACTGTCACTGTGTCACTGTCACTGTGTCCCTGTCACTGTGTCCCTGTGTCACTGTCCCTGTGTCACTGTCACTGTGTCACTCGTCACTGTCCCTGTCACTCACCCCGATGGGTTTGGGCACAGGCAGTGCCTGGGTACAGTCGGCGGGGCAGTGAGCTCAGTGACTGTCACTGTCACTGTCACTGTGTCACTGTCACTGTGTCACTCACCGATGGGTTTGGGCACAGGCAGTGCCTGGGTACAGTCGAGCAGTGAGCTCAGTGACTGTCACTGTCACTGTGTCACTGTCACTGTGTCACTGTCACTGTGTCACTGTCACTGTGTCCCTGTCACTGTGTCCCTGTGTCACTGTCCCTGTGTCACTGTCACTGTGTCACTGTGTCACTGTCACTGTGACTCACCGGATGGAGTTTAAGCAGGCAGTGCCTGGGTACAGTCGAAGGGCAGCCCGAGCTCAGTGACCAGATGGCGGGGTGGGCCATTCGCAGGATGTTCAGCGTAGATGGCCACGATGCTGCAGGTGTCCTGTCGCGACTGCCACCCTCCTGTGGGGACACCACTGTCACCTCTGTGTCACCTGGGGGTGACAGACACACCCCTGACCCCCACAGGTGTCCTGTCGCACTGCCACCTCCTGTGGGGACACCACTGTCACCTCTGTGTCACCTGGGGTGACAGACACACCCCTGACCACAGGTGTCCTGTCGACTGCCACCTCCTGTGGGGACACCACTGTCACCTCTGTGTCACCTGGGGGTGACAGACACACCCCGACCCCACAGGTATCCTGTCGACTGCCACCCCTCCTGTAGGGACATCAGGTGTCACCCCTATTGTCACCTGGTGACAGACACTACCCACCCCACAGGTGTCCTGTAGCACCGCTAACTCTCCATGGGGGACACTCCAGTGTCACCTAAAGTCTGGGGTGACAGACGACACCCCGACCCCCCACAGGTGTCCGTGGCACTGCCACCCTCCTGTGGGACACCACTGTCACCTGGGGTGACAGACACACCTGACCCCACAGGTGTCCGGGTACTGCCACCCTGTGAGGACACCCTAATGTCACTCATGGGTGACACCCGGGACCCCTCAGCCCTGTCACACCGTTGGGGACACCCCACATGTCACCAGGAGGTGACAGAGTGACCCTGTCCCTCCTGTCCCTCAAAGGTCACTGTCACCCCAAACTGAGCAGTGTCCCCTGGCCTGTTTCCTATCCCTGGACCCCCAAACCCCCTCAGATTCTCTCCAGACCCCCAAAATCTGGCACTGACCCGGGCCAGGTCTGGCTGGGCTCAGAGAGGGATCAGCAGGGTGGGGCCTCATGAGTGTGTGCAGGACTCCGACCCCAAATCACCTCCCAGATCCCCTGAAACTCCCTCAAACTCCTTGAGCAGATTCTCCAGACCCCCAAAACCTGGCACTGACCCGGCCAGGTCTGGCTGGGCTCAGAGAGGATCAGCAGGGTGGGTTCATAGTACCCACGCAGGAACTGCAGTGGGCTGGGACCCCCAAATTCCCTAAAACCTTCTGAAACCACCCCCAAAAGCGTCCCTCAAATCCCTCTGAAACCCCCAAATTCCCTGCAGACCCCCCAAAATCTGGCACTGACCCGAGGCCAGGTCTGGCTGGGCTCAGAGAGGACCAGCAGGGTGGGCTCATAGTAGCCATGCAGGAACTGTAGGGCTGAGACAAATTCCCTGAAATCACCCCCAAAACCTCCTCAAATCCCTCTGAAACACCCCCAGATTCTCTCCAGACCCCCAAAAGTCTGCCACTGACCCGGCCAGGTCTGGCTGGGCTCAGAAGAGGATCAGCAGGGTGGGCTCAGAGTGGCCCGTCTGCAGGACCTGGGACCCCAAAAATCACCCCCAAATCCCCTGAAACTCCCTCAAATCCCTCTGAAACCCCCAGATTCTCTCCAGACCCCCAAAATCTGGCACTGACCCGGGCCAGGTCTGGCTGGGCTCAGAGAGGATCAGCAGGGTGGGCTCGTGAGTACCCATGCAGGGAACTGCAACCCCCAAAATCACCCCCAAATCCCCCTGAAACTCCCTCAAATCCCCTGAAACCCCCCAGATTCTCTCCAGACCCCCCCAAAACCTGGCACTGACCCGGGGCCAGGTCTGGTTCAGGCTCGAAGAGGATCAGCAGGGGTGGGCTCTCATAGTAGCCATGCAGGAACTGCATGTCGATGATGTTGAGCAGTTTCTCGTCCAGCTCCCTGCACGTCGATGATGTAGCTGGGCAGGAAACTCGACTTCTGCCTGCCGCGGGAGGGGCCCGAATTTGGGGGGTCAGGGGGGTTCTCCCGAATTTGGGGGGCTCAGGGGTGTTCCCCAAATTTGGGTGGCTCAGGGGAATCAGGGGGGACCTGAATTTGGGGGCTCAGGAGGGTCAGGGGGTCCCTGAATTTGGGGGGCTCAGGGGGGACCCGAATTTGAAGGGTTCGGGGGGGCTCTAGGGGTCCCCGAATTTGGGGGCCTCAGGGGGGACCGAATCTGGGGGGTCAGGGTGGGCTCAGGGGAGTCACCTGAATTTGGGGGGGCTCAGGGGTTTCCCGGTTTTGGGTGTTCAGGGAAGGGCTCAGGGCATTCCCTGGTTTTGGGGGCTCAGGGGGGGATTTTGGGGGGGTTCAGGGGGGAGCTCAGGGGGGGTTCTCTGGTTTTGGGGGGGGGCTCAGAGGGGTTTGGAGGAGCTTCCCCCACTTTTGAGGGGCTCAGGGGGGCTCCCTGAATTTGGGGGACTTAGGGGTGCCTCGAGGGCTGCTCAGGAAGGGGGTTCTCTGGTTTTGGGGGCTCGGGTGGTGCTCAGGGAGACTCCCTGGTTTTGGGGGGCCTAGGGGGATTTTGAGAGGTTCAGGGGGGAATCCCTGAATTTGGGGGACCCAGGGGTGTTCGGGGGTTGGTCTGGCTTTGGGGGGCTCAGGGTGGGTTCAGGGGGCTCAAGGGGCTCAGGAGGGTTCCCCGGGTTTGGGGGAGCTCTTGTGGGGATGCTCCATTTTGGGGACTCCCAGGGTGTTCTCCAGTTTTGGGGGCTCAGGTGGGTTCAGGGGGGCTCAGGGGTGTTCCCCAGTTTTGGGGGGCTCAGGGTGGGTTCAGGGGGGGCTCTCTGGTTTTGGGAGCTCAGGGGGTTCCCCGTTTTTGGGGGGGCCCGGGTGGTTCAGGGTGTTTCCCGCTTTTGGGGGCTCAGGGTGGGTTCAGGGTGGGCTCAGAGGTGTTCCCCGGTTTTTGGGGGGCCTCGGGGGCTCTCTGGTTTTGGGGGGCTCTAGGTGAGTTCAGGGGTGTTCCCCAGTTTTGAGGGGCTCAGGGTGTTCCCCCAGTTTCTTTGGGGGCCCAGGGTGGGTTCAGGGGGGCTCAGGGGTGTTCCCTGGTTTTGGGGGGGCTCAGGGAGGGCTCAGGGGGGTTCCCTGTTTTTGGGGGGCTCAGGATGGGATCAGGGTGGGCTCAGGGTGGGCTCTGTGGTTTTGGGGGCTGGGGGGCTGCCTCACCCCTCAGCCCACCAGCCCCTCGTGGCTCGCCAGCCAGCGAAGTCCCCAAGTGAAGTGGGCAGCACCACTCAGGCGCTGCCGTCAGATCAGCATCACCGCCAAGAAGCGCCCGTCGGGGTCCACTCAAGCACTCGCGGTGCATCGCTCTGCACGAAGCCATCCTAAAAACACAGGGGTTTGGGGTGAATCTGGGGCCTGGGAACCCCAAAATCCAGCCCAGAATATCCTCAGGGGAACCTCAGAGTGACCCCCACACCCTACATTCACAAGCGTGTGCATCGCTCTGCAACGGCCATCCTAAAAAAACACAGGGGTTTGTGGGGAATCTGGGCTCTGGGGAACCCCCAAAAATCCAGCCCAGAGCTGTGTGTGCATCGCTTCTGCACGTAGGCCATCCCTAAAACAAATGGGGGTTTGGGGTGAATCTGGGCTCTGGGGAACCCCAAAATCCATCCCAGAATATCCTCAGGGGAATCTCAGAGTGACCCCACACCCGCACCCGCGGCGTGTGCACGTTCTGCACGAAGCCATCCTGGGGAAATGGGGGTTTGGGGGGAATCCGGGCTCTGGGGAACCCCAAAATCCAGCCCAGAGCCCCGTGTGCACGTTCTGCACGAAGCCATCCTAAAAAACACAGGGGTTTGGGGGGAATCTGGGCTCTGGGGAACCCCAAAATCCAGCCCAGAGCCCCGTGTGCACGTTCTGCACGAAGCCATCCTAAAAAAAATGGGGATTTGGGGTGGTTGGGGTGTCCAGGGAACCCCAAAATCCATCCCAGAGTTCTGTGTGCACGTTCTGCACGAAGCCATCCTGGGGAAATGGGGGTTTGGGGGGAATCCGGGCTCTGGGGAACCCCAAAATCCAGCCCAGAGCCCCGTGTGCACGTTCTGCACGAAGCCATCCTAAAAAACACAGGGGTTTGGGGGGAATCTGGGCTCTGGGGAACCCCAAAATCCAGCCCAGAGCCCCGTGTGCACGTTCTGCACGAAGCCATCCTAAAAAAAATGGGGATTTGGGGTGGTTGGGTGTGTCCAGGGAACCCCAAAATCCATCCCAGAGTTCTGTGTGCACTGCTCTGCACCTAAGCCATCCCTGGGGAAATGGGGGTTTGGGGGGAATCTGGGCTCTGGGGAGCCCCAAAATCCATCCCAGAATATCCACAGGGGAACCTCAGAGCCCCACACCCACACCCAGGGGGTGTGCACGTTCTGCATGAAGCCACCCTAAAAAAAAAAGGGGAATTTGGGGTGTTTGGGATAACTCTGGGATCCAGGGAACCCCAAAATCCATTCTGGGAAAAAAATGGGAAGTTGAGATTTTTAGGATAAGTCTGGGATGTGGGGAACCCCAAAATCCATCGTGGAAAATAAAGGAAATTTGGGATTTTTGGGGTAAATGTGGAGTGTGGGGGAGCCCCAAAACCCATTCTGGGGTGCACAGGAGGAAAGTGGGGTGTCAATGATGGATTTGGGGTGTCAGGGATGGATTTGGGGTGTCAATGATGGATTTGGGGTGTCAATGTGGATTTTGGGGTGTCAGGGATGGATTTGGGGTATCAATGATGAATTTTGGGGTCTGAGGGCTGATTTTGGGGTGTCAGGGCTGGATTTGGGGTGTCAGGGATGGATTTGGGGTGTCAGGGAAGATTTTGGGGTGTCAGTGATGGATATGGGGTGTCAATGATGGATTTGGGGTGTCAGGGATGGATTTTGGGTGTCAATGATGGATTTGGGGTGTCAGGGATGGATTTGGGGTGTCAGGGATGGATTTTTGGGGTGTCAGTATGGATTTTAGGGGTGTCAGTGATGGATTTGGGGTGTCATCTTGGGTGCAATGTTTGGGGTGTCAGGGCTGGATTTTGGGTGTCAATGATGGATTTAAAAGCCAAGATGATTTTGGGGCATCAGGGATGGATTTTTGGGGTGTCATGATGGATTTTGGGGTGTCAATGATGACTTTTAGCGTCTCAGGGCTGATTTTTGGGGTGTCAGGGATGGATTTGGGGTGTCAATGATGGATTTGGGGTATCAGATGAATTTTGGGGTGTCAGGGCTGATTTTGGGGTGTCAGGGCTGATTTTGGGGTGTCAGTGATGGATATGGGGTGTCAATGATGGATTTCAGAACAATGATGGATTTTGGGGTGCCAGGGATGATTTTGGAGTGTCAGGGATGGATTTGGGGTGTCAGGGCTGATTTTGGGTGTCAGGGATGGATTTGGGGTGTCAGGGATGGATTTGGGGTGTCAATGATGGATTTTCGGTGTCAGGGCTGATTTTGGGGTGTCAGGGCTGATTTGGGGTGTCAGGGATGGATTTAGTGTCAATGATGGATTTTGGGTATCAATGATGAATTTTGGGGTATCAATGGTGGATTTGGGGTATCAATGATGAATTTTGGGGTGTCAGGGCTGATTTTGGGGCCAGGGCTGATTTTGGGTGTCAATGATGGATTTGGGGTGTCAGGGATGGATTTGGGGGGTCAGGGCTGATTTTGGGGTGGTATCAATGATGGATTTTGGGGGTGTCAGTGATGGATTTTCGTGTCAGGGCTGATTTTGGGGGTGTCAGGGCCGGATTTTGGGGTGTCAGGGCTGATTTTGGGGTGTCAGTGATGGATTTTGGGGTGTCAGGGATGATTTTGGGCCAGGGCTGATTTTGGGGTATCAATGATGGATTTGGGGTATCAATGATGGACTTTGGGTTGTCAATGATGATTTTGGGGTCTCAGGGCTGATTTTGGGGTGTCAGGGCTGGATTTGGGGTGTCGAGGATGGATTTAGGTGTCAGGGCTGATTTGGGGTGTCAGGGCTGATTTTGGGGGTGTCAGGGCTGGATTTGGGGTCTCTCAGGGGCTGGACTTGGGGTGTCAGGGATGGATTTGGGGTGCCAGGGCTGGGATTTGGGGGTGTCAGGGCTGATTTTGGGGTGTCAGGGCTGGATTTGGGGTCTCAGGGGCTGGACTTGGGGTGTCAGGGATGGATTTGGGGTGTCAGGGCTGATTTTGGGGCGCCAGGGCTGATTTTGGGTGTCAGGGCTGATTTTGCCGGGGTGTCAGTGATGGATTTGGGGTCTCAGGGCTGGATTTGGGGGTCTCAGGGCTGATTTTGGGTGTCAGGGCTGATTTTGGGGTGTCAATGATGGATTTGAGGTGTCAGGGCTGATTTTGGGGGTGTCAGGGCTGGATTTTGGGTGTCAGGGGCTGATTTTTGGGGTGTCAGGGCTGATTTTGGGGTGTCAGTGATGGATTTTGGGTCTCAGGGCTGATTTTGGGAGTGTCAGTGATGGATTTTTGGGGGTGTCAATGACGTATTTGGGGGTGTCAGGGCTGGATTTTTGGAGTCTCAGGGCTGATTTTGGGGTGTCAGGGCTGATTTTGGGGGTATCAATGATGGATTTTGGGTTGTCAATGATGATTTTGGGGTCTCAGGGCTGATTTTGGGTCTCAGGGCTGATTTTGGGGTGTCAGGGCTGAATTTGGGGTGTCAGGGGCTGGATTTTTGGGTGTCAGGGCTGATTTTGGGGGTGTCAGGGCCGGATTTTGGGGTGTCAGGGATGATTTTGGAGTGTCAATGATGGATTTGGGGTGTCAGGGATGGATTTGGGGTGTCAGGGCTGATTTTTGGGTCTCAGGGCTGATTTTGGGGGTCTCAGGGCTGATTTTGGGTCTCAGGGCTGATTTTGGGGTGTCAGGGCTGATTTTGGGGTGTCAATGATGTATTTGGGGTGTCAGGGCTGGATTTTGGGTGTCAGGGCTGATTTTGGGGCGTCAGGGATGTATTTGGGGTGTCAGGGATGGATTTTTGGGTGTCAGGGCTGATTTTGGGGTGTCAGGGCTGATTTTGGGGTGCAGCCCCACCCGCAGCCTCGGCCTCGAAGCAATGCAGCCGACAGCGCCTTCAGGTCGTGCGTGCCGGGGTCGTACTCCACCACTGAGAGCTGCAACAACACCCCAGCAATGGTTAGGGCACCCCAAAAAACAGCTACAGCACCCCCAAATGAGCTACAGCACCCCAAAAATGAGCTACAGCCCCCCAAAGTTATCAATGGCACCCCAAAAATGAGCTACACCACCCCAACATTGAGCTATGGCACCCCAAATTGGGATGTGCTCCACCACTGAGGGCTGGGGGAACAACACCCCAAAAATGGGTTAGGGCACCCCAAAAATGAGTTACAGCACCCCAAAATTAACAATGGCACCCCCAAAAAATGAGTTACAGCACCCCAAAGTTACCAATGGCACCCCAAAAATTAGTTACAGCACCCCAAAATTAACAATGGCACCCCAAAAATGAGCTACACCACCCCAACATTGAGCTATGACACCCCAAATTTGGGTCGTGCTCCACCACTGAGAGCTGGGGAACAACACCCCAAAACCAGTTAGGGCACCCCAAAAATGAGTTACAGCACCCCAAAGTTACCAATGGCACCCCAAAATTGACAATGGAACCCCCAACATTGAGCTATGGCACCCCAAATTTGGGTCGTGCTCCACCACTGAGAGACTGAGAGCTGGGAACAACACCCCCAAAAATGAGTTAGGGCACCCCAAAACCACTTTACGGCACCCCAAAATGAGTGACAGCACCCCAAAGTTATCAATGGTACCCCAAAAATTAACAATGGTACCCCCAAAAATGAGCTACAGCACCCAGCATTGAGTTATGACACCCCAAGTTTGGGTCGCTCCACCACTGAGAGCTGGGGAACAACACCCCCCAAAAACGGGTTAGAGCACCCCAAAAATGAGATACAGCACCCCAAAGTCAACAATGGCACCCCAAAAATGAGATACAGCACCCCAAAGTTATCAATGCACCCCAAAAATTAACTATAGACACCAAATTCCTTCCTGGAACCCCAAAGTGATCAATGGCACCCCAAAATCCTTCCTGGCACCCCAAAAATCAACTATGGCACCCCAAAAATTCTTAATGGCACCCCAAAATCAAGTTATGGCACCCCAAAATCAAATTATGGCACCCCAAACTGGGTTAATGACACCCCCAAAATGAGCTACAGCACCCCCAAATTCTTTCTTGGAACCCCAAAGTGATCAATGGTACCCCAAAAAATCCTTCCTGGCACCCCCAATGTTATCAATGGCACCCCAAAATTGAATTTTGGAACCCTAAAGTTACCAATGGCACCCCAAAAATTATCTATGGGACCCCAAAGTGATCAATGGCACCCCAAAAATTAACTATGGCACCCCAAAATCCTTCCTGGAACCCCAAAGTGATCAATGGCACCCCACAATTCTTCCTGGCACCCCAAAAATTAATTATGGCATCCCAAAAATTCTTAATGGCACCCCAAAAATGAGCTACAGCCGCCCAAAAAGGAGTTATGGCACCCCAAAATCTTTCCTGGCACCCAAAGTTATCAATGGCACCCCAATATTATCAATGGCACCCAAAGTTATCACTGGCACCCCAATATTATCAATGGCACCCAAAGTTATCAATGGCACCCCAAAATCTTTCCTGGCACCCAAAGTTATCAATGGCACCCAATGTTATCAATGGCACCCCAATATTATCAATGGCACCCCAAAAATGAGCTAAGCACCCCAACATTGAGCTGTGACACCCCAAGTTTGGGTCGTGATCCACACCTGAGAGCTCTGAACAACACCCCAAAACCAGTTAGGGCACCCCAAAAGGAGCTACAGCACCCCCAAAAGTTAACAATGGCACCCCCAGAATTAACAATGGCACCCCAAAAATGAGTTACAGCCCCCAACACTGAGCTATGACACCCCAAATTGGGATGTGCTCCACCACCAAGGGCTGGGGACAGAACCCCAAAAACCAGTTAGGGCACCCCAAAAATGAGATACAGCACCCCAGAGTTATCAATGGCACCCCAAAATTAACAATGGAACCCCAACATTGAGCTATGGCACCCCAAATTTGGGTCGCGGCTCCACCACTGAGAGACTGAGAGCTGTGGGGAACAACACCCCCAAAAATGAGTTAGGGCACCCCAAAACCACCACGGCACCCCCAAAAATGAGTGACAGCACCCCAAAGTTATCAATGGTACCCCAAAATTAACAATGGTACCCCAAAAATGAGCTATACAGCACCCAGCATTGAGTTATGACACCCCAAGTTTGGGTCGTGGCTCCACCACTGAGAGCTGGGGAACAACACCCCAAAAAACGTGGTTAGAGCACCCCCAAAAAATGAGATACAGCACCCCAAAGTCAATACAATGGCACCCCCAAAAAATGAGATACAGCACCCCAAAGTGATCAATGGCACCCCAAAAATGAGTTATGGCACCCCAAAAATTAACTATGGCACCCCAAAATCAAGTTATGGCACCCCATACTCGTTAATGGCACCCCAAAAATGAGCTACAGCAGCCCCAAATTCTTTCTTGGAACCCCAAAGTGATCAATGGCACCCCAAAATCCTTCCCTGGCACCCCCCAATGTTATCAATGGCACCCCAAAATTGAATTATGGAACCCTCAAGTTACCAATGGCACCCCAAAATTATCAATGGGACCCCCAAAGTGATCAATGGCACCCCAAAATCCTTCCCTGGCACCCCTCAAAAATGAATTATGGCACCCCAAAAATTACGCCTATGGCACCCCAAAATCAAATTATGGCACCCCCAAACTCGTTAATGGCACCCCCAAAAATGAGCTACAGCAGCCCAAAATGAGCTATGGCACCCCAAAATCTTATCTGGCACCCAAAGTTATTAATGGCACCCCAATATTATCAATGGCACCCAATGTTATCAATGGCACCCCCAAAAATGAGCTACAGCTACTCAAAATTGAGTTACAGCACCCCAAAAATGAGTGACAGCACCCCAATACCTCTTAATGACACCCCAAAATCAACTTTATGGCACCCCAATGTTATCACTGTGGAACCCCTAAAAATCTTTTCACGCACCCCAAAAAATGAGTTATGGTACCCCAAAATTATCAATGGGATTTGGGGAGGATTTTTGGGGGGATTTTTTGGGATTTTGGGGGATTTTTGGGGTTTTGGGGAGATCTTTTTCAGGATTTTGGGGGGATTTTTGTGGGGTTTTGGGGAGCATTTTTTGGGTTGCTGGGGTGCCCCCTGACCTTAAGGCCCTTGAAGCTGAGCAGCAGCGCTCATTCCGGCTGGCCCCCTCATGAAATCACTGGCCATGGACATGACATTGCCAAAAACGAGAACGAGGCCAGCAGCTCCAGCTTCTCCCGCTGCCGGCCGCCCCCCTCTGCTGGGGAAAGCGAAATTGGATTTTGGGGATTTTTTGGGGATTATTTGAGGATTTTTGGGGATTTTTTTGGGGATTTTGGGGATTTTTTGGGGATTTTTGGGGATTTTTGAGGATTTTGGGGATTTTTGAGGATTTTGGTGGATTTTTGAGGATTTTTTGGGATTTTTTGAGAATTTTTTGGGGATTTTTGGGGATTTTTTGGGGATTTTAGGATTTTGGGGAATTTTTGGGGATTTTTGAGAATTTTTGAGAGATTTCTTATGGATTTTTCTCAGGATTTTTTAGGATTTTTTTGGGATCTCATGACATTGCCAAAAAACGAGAAGGAGGCCACGAAAGCCCAGCTGCTCCTGCTGCCGCCGCCCCCTCTGCTGGGGGGAAAGCGGGAATTCGGGTTTTGGGATTTTTGGGGATTATTTGGGGATTTTTTGAGGATTTTGGGGGATTTTTGGGGATTTTTAGGGGATTTTTTGGGATTTTTTGGGGAATTTTGGGGATTTTTTTGAGGATTTTTTCAGGATTTTTAGGATTTTTTGGAGATTTTTTGGGGATTTTTTTGGACCACGACATTGCCAAAAAAGGAGAACGAGGCAAGCAGCTCCAGCTTCTCCCGCTGCCGGCCGCCCCTCTGCCTGGGGAAAGCTGGAAATTGATTTCTGGGACCCTGGGGATTATTTGGGATTTTTGAGGATTTTTGATGGGGATTTTTGATTTTGATTTTTGTGATGATTTTTGGGGATTTTTGATTTTTGAGGATTTTTGTGATCTTGAGGATTTTTGGGGATTTTTGGAGGATTTTTGAATTTTTGGGGATTTTTGAGGATGAGATTTTTGAGGATTTTTTGGGATTTTTTGAGGAATGTTTTGAGGATTTTTATGTGAGGTTGTTTTGAGGATTTTGGGGGACATCGAGGATGGGATTTTTTGATTTTTTAGAAGATTTTGAGGATTTTTGAGGATTTTTTGGATGGTGATTTTTCTTTTGGAATATATTTTAGGATTTTTTGGGATGATTTTTTAGGGATTTTTTGGACCATGACATTGCCAAAAAACGAGAAGGAGGCCACAGCTCCAGCTGCTCCCGCTGCTGCCGCCCCTCTGCTGTGAAACGGGATTCGGATCTGGGATTTTGATTTTGGGTATTTTTGAGGATCTGGCGAATGAGATTTTTGAGGATTTCTTTGATTTTGCGATTTTACAGAGGATTTTTTGAGGAGTGCTTTGAGGGATTTTTTGTGTGGATTTTATGGTGAGGAATTTTTGGGAGTTTTTGTAGGATTTTTGGGGGATTTTTTGAGGGATTTTTGCATTTTTGAGGGATTTTTAGAGGATTTTTTGGGGATTTTTGAGGGATTTTTATGGATTTTTGAGGGATTTTTTGAGGGATTTTTTGAGGAATTTTTGGAAGGATTTTTTGACGGTGGAGGATTTTTCGAATTTTGGGATTTTCAGGGTTTTTCAGGGATTTTAGGATTTTTGAGGATTTTTGGGGATTTTTGGGGGTTTTTTTGAGGAATTTTTGCAGATTTTTAGAGCTGGGGATTTTTTGGCAGATTTTTGGGGATTTTTTTGAGAATTTTTAGGATTTTTGAAGATTTTTAATGGATTTTTTTGGGGATTTTTGGAGATTTATTTGAATTTTTGGTGGATTTTTTGATGTTTTTTTGGGGAATTTTTTGGGATTTATTTGAATTTTTGGTGGATTTTTTGAGAATTTCTTGGGGGAAATTTCGGGGATTTATTTGAATTTTTGGTGGATTCTTTTGAGGATTTTTTGGGGAATTTTTGAGGATTTATTTGAATTTTTGATGGATTTTTTTAGAATTTTGGGGGATTTATTTGAATTTTTGGTGGATTTTTCGAGGTTTTTTGTGGAATTTTCGGGGATTTATTTGAATTTTTGGTGGATTTTTTGAGGTTTTTTTTGGGATATTTTGAGAATCTTTGGGGATTATTTTCAGGATTTCTTGGATATTTTGAGGATTTTTTTGGGAATTATTCTGGGGTTTTTGGAGGATTTTTTGAACATTTTTTGAGGTTTTTTGAGGGAAATTTTTTGGAATTTATTTTGGACTTTTGGGTGGATTTTTAGGGATTTTTGAGGATATGAATTTTGAGAGAGATGGATTTTTGAGATTTTTTCGAGGGATTTTTCCGAATTTTTGGGATATTTTGAGGATTTTTTGATTATTTTTCGAGATTTTGGATATTTTGGAGGATTTTGGGGGATTTTTGTGTTTTTGAATAATTTTTGCAGATTTTTTGGGAGGTTTTTGATATGTTAGCAGATTTTGATGCACTGAGGATTTTTGAGGATTTTTAAGGATTTTTTAATGGATTTTTGAGGACTTTTGAGGATTTTTGGAGATTTTTAGGAGATTTTTTAGGGATTTTTTGAGGATTTTCTAGGGGTTTTGGGGATTTTAGGGTTTTTGATTTTGAAATTTTTTGGGGTTTTGGAGGAATTTTTGAATTTTTTGAGGATTTTGGCCCGGGTTTTTGAATTTTTTTTTGCAATTCTGATTTTGGGGGATTTTGGGATTTTTTGAGAGAGAATTTCCTTTTAAGATTTTTGGTTGATTTTGGGAATTTGTTGGAATTTCTTGAGATTTTTGATTATTCTTAGGGATTTTTGATAATTTCTTGAAAATTTCTAGGGGTATATTTGGAGGATTTAGGGGGATTTGGGAGAATTTTAAAATTCAGTGCCTGTAAAATTTTTAAGGAGTTGTTGGGGAATTTTGAGGTGGATTTTTGAGTTTTTGGGGATTTTTGAGGGATTTTTGGGGGATTTTTTGGGGAGATTTTAAGATCTTTTTTGTGGTTTTTTTTCACAGATTTTTTGGGAGATTTTTGGGGATTTTTTGAGATTTTGGGGAGATTTTCAAGGGATTTTTTTGAAATTTTTGCGGGCATATTTGGGGATTTTTGGAGTTTTCAAATTTTGGTGGATTTTGCAGTTTTTGGGGATTTTTTTAAATATTTGGGGATTTTTTGGATGTTTTTTTTTGGGATTTGGGGGAAATTTTGGGGATTTTTGAGGGATTTTTTGGTGATTTTGAAGATTTTTTTGGGGGTTATTTTCAATTCTTTTTGGGAAATTTTGAGGATTTTTTGTCTTTAGAAGGGATTTTTGGGGATTATTTTGGGATTTTTGAGGGATTTTTTGAAGATTTTTTCAGGGTTATTTTTTGGATTTTTTCAGGGGATTCTTTGGGGGATTTTTTCAAGAATTTTTTGGGATTTTTCAATTTCTTGGAGACATTATTAGGCGGGATTTTAGGAATTTTTAGGGGTTTTTTGGGATTTTTTCAATCTTTTGAGATTTTTAGAGATTTTTGCAACAGATTTTTTGGGGATTTATTTGGAATTTTTCAAGGTTTGGAGGATTTCAAATTTTGGGGATTTATTTGAAATTTTTAAGGATTTTTCTTATTTTTAGGAAGGTTTTGGGAATTTATTTGTAATTTTTGGAATTATTTAGAGCATTTTATGTGGTATTTTGTGCTTGGGTTATGATTACAGGGATTTTCAGGGGATTTTTGGGGATTTTTTAATTTTTGGGAAGTTTGGGGGTTATTTAAGGTTTTCTGGGGGAAAATTTTGGGGATTTTTTTTTTATATATTTTGGATAATATTTTTTGGGACTTTGAGCATTTTTTCAGGGGTACAGGGATTTTTGAGGATTATTTTGGGGTTTTGATAATTTTTGAGGGATTTTAAGGGGGATTTTTTTTTTTTGAGTATCTCTGGGATTTTTGGGATTTTTGGGATTTTTGGGAGAATTCCGAGATATTTTTGATTTTTTTTGAGGATTTTTTAGAACTTTTGTATTGGGATTTTTGTGGGATTTTTTTTTTTTTAGATTTTGGGAAAATTTGGGGAAATTTGGGGATTTTAGGAGATTTTTTTTACCCAGGGAATATTTTAGGATTTTGGGGGATTTTGGGAGGGTTTTAGGGGATTTTTTTGGGGTTTTGAGGGGTTAAGGGTTTTGGGTTTTGGGGGCGGTTAGGGTTTTGGGAGAGTTTTTTGCATTTTTGGGGGATTTTGGGTAATTTCTGGATTTTAGGGGGTTTTTTGGTGGAATTTTTTTTCCAAAATGTGCAATTTTTGGAATTTTAGGGTTTTAGGGGAATTTTTTGAGGTTTTAGATTTTTTTTAGAATTTTTTGGAACCTGGTGAAAAATAAGGCGAGAGCCACCAACAGAGCTTCTCCCACTGCCCAAAAGATTCCCCAAGCCTCAAAGAAATCCCAAAATTCCCAAATCCCCAAAAAATTACTTAAAATTCCCAAAATATCCCCAAAATCCTAAACCTGCAAAAGTCCCAAGTCTCCTCAAAATTCCTAACTCCCCAAAAATTCCCAAATTCTGGCTATTTTAAATTCAAAAAGTCCCAAAGACCAGTCACTTTAAAATTTCCCCAAATCCCCAGAAGATTCCCCGAGGGATTCCCAGGTCTTGAGATCCACTGCAAGCCCTCCGAAAATTTCTAAATTCACTGTAAAAAATTCCCAAAGATTTCCAAATTCCCCTAAAAATCAAAAACCTGAGGAAAAGGCCCTCCTGAACATCTTAGGGACATGCAAAGGTGTCTAGTGTCACCCCAAGGGATTCCCCAGAATCCCCCTGGAAGAATAAAAGATTCAAAAACTTCAAAGAATCCAGGCCACTCCCAAAGGTTCCCCAGAGCCACCCCAAAGAAATTTCCCAGTCACAAAAGTTCCCAAAAATCCCAGTCCTGCAAAAGGATTCTCAAGTCCCACTAAAAGTCAAGGTATTCCCAAAGGATTCCCAGATCAGCACCAAAATGTTCCCCAAAGGAATTCCCAGCTCACCCCAAAATTTCCAAATCCCCAAAAATCCCCAAAAACCTGAAAAAACCTTCCTGAATATCTCAAAATTCCAAAAAACTGCAAAAAGATCCTAATTTTTCCCCCAAAATTTTCCAAATTCACAAAATCCAAAGATGTTCCAAAAATTCCCAAGTCCCCAAAATTGCAGAGCTCCCAAAAGATTCCCAATCCACACACAGAGGTTTGAGTCTCCCCAAAATTCCCAAGAAGGTTTGAGATCACACAAAAACCAAATCTCCTCAAAGGGATTCGAGAAAAGATTCCCTGGATTCCCAGGTCCCCAGAAAGTTACAGGTACACAGAGTTTTACTAATTTTATATACTTTGTTTCTGCTAAAACTTTCTGGTGCTTATGAGAGAAAAACCAAAATTGTGATTCCCAAAGTCCCCCAGGATTTGGGAGTTTGAGGGTTTTGGGAAGTTGGGAATATTTTGGGCATTTTTGGGATTTTTAGTGAGGATTTTGGGAATTTTGGAGTTCATTTTTAGGATTCATTTTGGGGGTTCAGTTTTTTTCAGGGTTCAGTTTTGGAGTGGGATTTTAGGATGGTTTTGGGGGAATTTGGGATTTTTGAGGAGTTCATTTTTAAGGGCTCATTTGGGGTTGATTTTTGGGGTTGGGGATTTTTGGGTTCATTGGAGATTTTTGAGTGAAGGGATTTTAGGGTGGGATTTTTTGGGGTTCAGGTTTTTGCTCACATTTTGTGGGATTCATTTTTGGGGTTCATTTTTGTTCAGATTTTTTGAGGTTGATTTTTAGGGTTCCAGTTTTGGGGTTCATTTGTGTGGGTGGGGATTTTTGGATGGGGTTTTAGGAGGTTCATTTTAGATCATTTTTGAGGGGTTTCATTTTTTGAGTTCATTTTTTAGGATTTATTTTTTGTTCAGTTTTGGGTTCAGTTTCCGAGTGGGATTTTAGAGGTGGGTTTTAGAGGTGTGGTTTTGGGGTTCATTTTTAGAGGGTTCATTTTAGGGGGTTGATTTTTGGGTTCCATTTTTTGGGTTCATTTTTTAGGGTTCATTTTTTTAGGAGTTCATTTTTGAGCTCACTTTTGGGTTAAATTTAGGGTTCAGATTACAGGATTCACTTTTTCCAAGGGTTCATTTTTTAAGGTTTCATTTTTCAGGGTTCATTTTCCAGGGTTCATTTTTGGGGTTCGTTTTGGGGTGGTGATTTTTAGGTGAGTTTTTGGGATTAATTTTTAGGGGTTAAGTTTTGGGGGTTCATTTTTGGGACTGGCCCCAGGTTTGGAGTTTAGGCTGGTTTGGAGTGGGATTTTAGAGTTTCATTTTTTAAGAGGTTCATTTGGGTTCAGTTTTTGGGGTTCATTTTAGGGATTCATTTTTGGGGTTCAAGATTTTGGGGTTCATTTTTGGGGTTCATTTTTTTTGGGGTGCGGTTTTAGGGTTAGGGGATTTTTTTTGGCCCGGGGATTTAGAGTTCATTTTGGGGTTCATTTTTTAGAGGTTCAGTTTTTGGGGTTCATTTTTTGGGGTTCAATTTTCAAGTCTCATTTTGCACGAGGTTCGTTTTTGGAGGGAATTTTTAGGGTGGGTTTTGGGGTGGGGATTTTAAGAGTTCATTTTTTAGGGGTTCATTTTTAGGGGTTTCATTTTTAGGGTTTAGTTTTGGGGCTCATTTTAGGGTTCATTTTTGGGGTGGGGTTGCTAGGGTGGGGATTTTTGGGGTTCATTTTTTAGAGGCTCATTTTGGGATTCGTTTTTGGGGTTCATTTTTGGGGTTCATTTCTAGGACTCATTTTTGGGGTGGGGTTTTAGGGTGGGGATTTTTTGAATGGGGATTTTTAGGATTCATTTTGGGGTTCATTTTGGGGTTGGGGTTTTAGGGCTCATTTTTGTGTTCATTTTTGGGGTGGAGATTTTGTGGTGGGTTTTGGGGTGAGGTTTTGGGGTTCATTCTTTGAAGTTCATTTTGAGGTTCATTTTAGGGTTCATTTTTCTGAGAATTACAGGTTTTGTTTGAAGTTTAGGGTGGAGTTTTTTTTTTGGGGTTCATTTTGGGGTGGGGATTTTTAGGGGTTTGGGGTGGGGTTTTTAGGAGGCTCATGTTTTGGGGTTCATTTTTAGAGGTTCAGTTTTGGGGGATTCATTTTTTTGGGTTCAATTTTCATTTTTAGGTTCGATTAAGAATTTTAGGGTGGGTTTTGGGGTGGGGATTTTAGAGTTCATTTTTGGGGTTCATTTTTTAGGGGTTCATTTTGGGGTTTAGTTTTGGGGCTCTGTTTTAGGGTTCATTTTTTTTGGGTGGGGTTTTTTAGATTGAGGATTTTGGGGTTCATTTTTAGAGGCTCATTTTTGGGATTCGTTTTGAGGTTCATTTTTGGGGTTCATTTCTAGGACTCATTTTTTGGGGTGGGGTTTAGGGTGGGGATTTTGAATGGGGAGTTTTGGGATTCATTTTGGGGTTCATTTTTGGGGTTGGGTTTTAGGGGCTCATTTTTTGTGTGTTCATTTTTGGGGTGGAAATTTTGTGGTGAGTTTTGGGGTGAGGTTTGGGGTTCATTCTTTGGGGTTCATTTTGAGATTCATTTTTGGTTCACCATTTTTTGGGGGTGGGTTTTGGGTGAGGGTTTTGGGGGTGGGAGTTTTTTTTGGGGTTCATTTTTGGGGTGGGGATTTTAGAGGGGGTTTTGGGGTGAGGGTTTTTTAGGGCTCATGTTTTAGGGGTTCATTTTGGGGTTCACTTTTAGGGGCTCACCTCAGGCTAGAGTGGTTGGCTGATACACAAGAGCTTCAGGAGGTCAGCCACCACCAGGTTCTTCTCAGAGGAGGAGAAAAATGGCAAAAAGGAAGAATTCCAACCGTGGGGGTGGGTCTGCTTGTACACAGCATACATGGGGCACCCCAAAATCAAGCACCCCCAAATTCAGGTCCTGGGGGCCCTGGGGGAGAGAAAGGGAGAGAGAGGTGAAAACTGGGGTGGGAAAAGGGGAAAAATTGAGATTAAAAATGGGAAAATGGAAAAAGGAGAGTTGGGGAAAAGGAAGAAATAGGAAAAAGGAAATCAAAAAAGGAAAATTGGGGGAAAAAGAAAAATTGGAGGGGAAAAGGGAAAATAAAAGGGGAAAAAGGGAATTAGGGGTAGAAGGAAGGGTGGAGAAAGGAAAAATTGGGGAAAAGGAAAAATTGGAAGGGAAAAGTGGAAAGAAAAAAAGGAAAATTGGAGGTGGGAAGAGAGGGAAAATTAGGAAAGGGAAAATTTGAGGGAAAAAAGAAAATTTGAGGGGAAAAAGAAGGAAAATTTGAGGGGAAAAAGAGGAAAGCTAAGGAGGAAAAAAGGAAAATTGTGGGGAAAAAGGAAAGTGTGGGAAAAAGGGGAAAATTGTGGGGGAGAAAAATTGGAGGAGGGAAAGAGTGGGGATTAAAAAAGGAGGAAAGAAACACAGGGAAAAGGAGACAAACACCCAAGAAAGGGGAAAATCCCTAGAAAAAGAGGAAAAGAATTGCCTGGAAAAGTGAGAAATTGCCCCAAAGGGTGAGAGACAGGCTTCAGCCCCCACTGGGCCTCCCCACTAAAATCATCTCTCATGAATCCCCAAATTTCCCCTCAAGCCCCCTCCCAATCCCAATTTTTTCCCTCATGTACTCTCACCTTCCCCCCAAAATTTGCCTCATGGATCCCCAAATTCCCCACAGAGCCCCCTCAATCCCAATTTTCCCCTCATGGATGCTCCTCATCCTCACTCCCAAAAATCTTCCCTCATGAATCCCCAAAATTCACCCTCAGACCCCTCAACCCAAATTATCCCCCCCAAAATGATCCCCAAATCTCCCCCTCTATTCCCCAATCTCCCCCCTCATGCAGTCCCCCAAATTTCCCTCAGACCCCTTCAATCCTAATTTTTCCCCTCATGGGCCTGTCCTGTCTCCCCAAAGGCTCTTTCTCCTGGAACCCCTCAATCCCAATTTTCCCCTCATAGGATGCTCCTCATCCTCACTCCAAAGACTTCCCCCCCTCATGAATCTCCCAAATTTCACCTCAGACTTTACTCTAAATCCCAATTATCCCCAAAAATGAACCCTAAAAATCTCCCCCACTCAGTTACTGGGTCTCCCCCTCATGAATCCCAAAATTTCCCCTCAGACCCCCTCAATCCCAATTTTCCCCTCATGGATTGTCCTCATCCCTCCTCCCCAGAAAATCTCCCTCATGAATCCCCAAAATTTCACCTCAGACCCCCTCGACCTCAATTTTCCCCCAAAATCTCCTCCTCATGAATCCCCAAAATTTCCCCTCAGACCCCCCAGTCCCAACTTTTCCCCTCATGGATTCTCCTCATCCTCCCCAAATCTCCCCCCATGAATCCCCCCAAATTTCCCTCAGACCCCTTCAATCCCAATTGTCCCCAAAATAAACCCTAAAAATCTCCCCCCTCAGTTACTGGGATTCTCCCCCCTCCTTGAATCCCCAAAATTTCCCCCTCTGAAGCCCCCCAATCAATTTTTTCCCCCTCATAGATTCTCCATCTCCTCCCAAAATTCCCCCCCTCCATGGACTCCCCAAAATTCACCTCAGACCCCTCAACCCAAATTATCCCCCAAAATGTCCCCTCAGTCCCTCTGTTCCACAATCTCCCCCTCATAAATCCCCAAAATTTCCCTCAGACCCCCCTCAATCCCAATTTTCCCCTCATGGATGCTCCTCATCCTCCCCTCCCAGAAAATTTCCCCTCATGAATCCCCAAAATTTCACCTCAGACCCCTTCAATCAAATTTTTCCCCTCATGGATGCTCCCTCACCCTCCCCCAAGAATTTCCCCAACCCAATACATGCTTA
>JAPFBE010000866.1:0-22927 GCA_034336665.1 Luscinia megarhynchos | reverse complement strand
ATTCTGTTTTTATTCTATTTATTTTACATAAACTTTAACATTTAATTCTATCTTTTATTCTATTTTTGTTCTATTTTTATTCTATTTTAATTATATTTTTATTCTGGTTTTGTTCTATTTTTTCTTCTATTTTTGTTATATTTTGTTATATTTTTATTCTATTTTTATTCTATTATTTTAATTATATTTTTATTCTGGTTTTTTTAAAATTTTATTTTTATTCTATTTTATTTTATTTCATTTTATTATTTTATTGTTGGGTTTTCCCCATAGGTTGCATTGATCCCAAAGGGTCTTTTCCAACCTATTTAATTCTATAATCTACCATTTCAGTGAGGGACAGGAGTTAATTCTGCAGGAATTGAAGTGGCAGGTAGTCTGGCTGAGCAGCCAAGGATTAATTTTGCCCAGCATCAGCTCAAACTGGCTGTGAGGGGCTGAAATGAATGAGACATTTGGCCTCCAGCTTCCTGATTGTGCAATTTCAACTCTTCATTCTGTGAAAAAACTCAGAGCTCAGAGATGCACACTCCCCACTTTGTGAGAGAAATTCAGATGTGCCGCACTTGCTCTTGTCATTTATTATTATGTAAGGAAATAATAATAATAATAGTAATAGTTGGAAATGTCTTTTTGCGCTAATTCCTGCTGCCTTTAGGTCAGCTTCTGCTTTTTTTGTTATTTCTACTTTTGATGGAAGCAGCTGCAGTACAGGGGCACGAGTAATTTCTCATCTTTATCTGCTTGTGTTTACTCTCTCCAGCTTTGTGACACACTCAAGATGAAGAGTGGCCCCAGACTCTGTGGCTGGAGTGGGGGGTCAATGGTCTGGGTATGTCCTGGGGTTTTATCCTTTGCTCCTCCTTTCCCTGATTCATCTTTCCCTGGTTCATCCGCACCCTGATTTATCCCTTCCCACAGATCCAGCTCTTCCCTTCATTCGTCCTTTTCCCTGCTCTCTCCCTTCCATGCTCCCATCCCTTTCCCTGCTCCCTCCTTTCCTCTCCCTCCTTTCCCGTGTTCCTTTCCCTGCTTCCCTGTGTACCCTGTTCCATCTCTTCCCTTTCTCTCCCTCCCTTTCACTTTTTTCCTCCTTTCACTTTTCCTCCTTTCACTTTTCCTCCATCACTTTTTCCTCCTTTTCACTTTTCCTCCTTTCACTTTTTCCTCCTTTCACTTTTTCCTCCTTTTCACTTTTCCTCCTTTCACTTTTTCCTCCTTTCACTTTTCCTCCTTTCACTTTTTCTTTCTCCTTTCACCTTTTTCCTCCTTTTCACTTTTTCCTCCCTTTCGCTTTTCCTCCTTTCCCTTTTCCCTCCCTTTCACTTTTCCCTCCCTTTCCTCTCCCTTCCTTCTCCTCCCTTCTTTCCCTTCTCCTTCCCTTTCCCTGCTCCCTTTCCCTCTTCCATCTCTTCCTTTTCTCCCTCCTTTCCCAGCTCCTTTCTCTGTTCCATCCCTTCCCTGCTCCCCCTTTTCCCTGCTCCTTTCCCTGCTCCCTCTTTTCTTCTCTCTCCTTTCCTGCTCCCTCCCACATCCAGCAGCTTCCTGGGGGATTAAACTTCCCAAAATTCCATTCCCTTGCCTGGAATGGGAGCAGGGAGTTCTCTCCCTCTCAGTTTATTCATCTCCAAATCCTCATGGTCCCCATTTGGGCTGGATTTCAGTTCAAAGCTGTGTGCAAATGTTGATTGAAATCTATTTTTAGGGTGGCTGCTGCTTTGTTTTTGGAAGTGATGAGCTTTTTCCTCTGGTCTGGCTGTTGCTGCAGCTTGTTTGCCTCTGCTGAAAGGTGCCAGAGCTTCTTGGCCTCAGTGCCAAGATAAAGAATTCTCCTCCCTGAGATCAGGACCGAATTTTCAGTCCTTTAAAAAGAAGTGCAGGAAATTCCTTGTGAGTAACAATGGATGGGAGGAATAACAGCTCTGTTTTTGGATCTCGCAGTGCTGTGAGGATTCCACCTGAGTTCTACTTGGGGCTGAAATATTTTCTTTAATCAGCAGAGATGGACTCCTGAGGAGCTGGAGGAGGAGCTGGACAGTCTCCTGCAGGACTCCAGCAAGGATTCCCTGGATCTGCCTCCTGTTCCCCAGAAGGTGCTGAGTGCCCCCATGTCAGATGCTGAGCTGGAGGCTGAGCTGGAGCAGCTCTCTGTGTCTGCTGGAGGTGGGAATGGCAGCAGGGGCTGGGGGGAGCTGCTCTGGGAGCACAGGGCTCAGCACAGCTGAAACCAGTCCTGGGAGAGCTGGGAATTGAGCCTGGATCCTGGTTCAGGGAGTTAAACCCAGTCCTGGGAGAGCTAGGGAATTCTTCCCTGGCTCAGAGAGTTAAACCCAGTCCTGGGAGAGCTGGGAATTGAGCCTGGTTCGGGGAGTTAAACCCAGTCCTGTCAGAGCTGGGAATTGTGCCTGGATCCTGGTTCAGGGAGTTAAACCCAGTCCTGGGAGAGCTAGGAGTGAGCCTGGTTCAGGGGAGTTAAACCCAGTCCTGGGAGGCTGGGAATTGTGCCTGGATCCTGGTTCAGAGAGCTAAACCCAGTCCTGGGAGAGCTGGGAATTGTGCCTGGATCCTGGTTCAAGGGTTAAACCCAGTCCTGGGAGAGCTGGGAATTGTGCCTGGATCCTGGTTCAGGGGAGCTAAACCCAGTCCTGGGAGAGCTGGGAATTATATCTAGCTCAGAAAGTTAAACTCAGTCCTGTCAGAGCTGGGAATTCTGTCTGGACCCTGGTTCAGAGAGCTAAACCAGATACTATGGAGAGCTGGGAATTGTGCTCTGGATCCCAGTTCATGCAGAACCTGAACCAAATCCTGGGAGAGCTGGGAATTCTGCCTGAACCCTGGTTCAGCACTGTGCCAAACCCAGTCCCTGTCAGAGCTGGGAATTCGTGCCTGGATCCTGGTTCAGAGCTAAACCAAATCTTGAGAGAGCTGGGATTGTGCCTGGATCCTCTTGCCAAGGGTGGTAGAGGGAGAGCCTGCAGGCTCTGTGAGGGAGCTGCCTGCTTGGACTATTGTGCTGCTTTTAAGCTCTCATGAAAGGGTTGTACAAAGCCAGGCTGAGGTGTTGGAAGGGATAAAACAGGATTTGTCCAGCTCTCACATCGTCCCCTGGAATCCTCTTTACGTGGACAGAGGCTGCTTTAAACTGGGCTTCTATTTGCTGATAAGGAAATGGAAAATAAAGGAATGACAAGCCAGATAAGCACTGTATTTGTAGTGATCTTTTTGGGTCCCCTTCCAACTCAGGATATCCTGTAATTTGTTTAAGTAACAGTGAATGACCAGAGTTTATGGGCTTGAACTGAGCTTTCCCTACACTTGTCCTGCACAGTTTCACTGTGCCCTTTTGGGAATCTGTTCATGTGAGCAATTCCACAGCATTGGCATGTGCAGTTTTCCCTTCTATTTGGGCGCAGGTTATAAACCTGCACCCTCCAGGGAATTCCCAATCAAACATGGAACATATATGGCTCCCAGGATGGAGCTGAGCAGGGAAGCAGCTTTGGAATTTTACTGCTGTGGATGTGTTGAGCACACCTGGGAATTTTCCATTGCTGTGGATGTGCTTGAAAGCACTCTGAGGTTTTTATTTGTTGTGGATGTCGTTTGTTTAGGCACTCTGGGTCGTTGGGGGCTGTGGATGTGTTGAGGCACTCTGGAGTTTTGTGTTGTGGATGTGCTGAGGCACTCTAGGAATTTTATATGGAGGTTGTGTGGGATGTGTTGGAGGCACCTGTAGATCTCCATTAAGCTGTGGATGTGCTGGGAGCACTCTGGAGATTTTAGTCTGTGGAACTGTGGATGTGTTGAGGCACTCTGGAATTTTATTGGGGGCTGTGGATGTGTTTGCACCTGGAATTTTTATTGGGGGTGGCGGATGTGCTGAGAGGCACTCTGGAATTTTGTTGTGGAATTGTGGATGTGTTGAAGCACTCTATGGAATTTTATTGGGGGCTGTGGATGTGCTGGCGAGGGCACTCTGGAATTTTATTGGGGGCTGTGTATTGGATGTGTTGCTGAGGCACTCTGGAATTTTTATTGGGGCTGTGGATGTGTTGAGGCACTCTGGACTTTTATTGGGGGCTGTGGATGTATCTGGAAGCACTCTGGAATTGTATTAAGTTGTGGATGTGTTGAGGCACTCTGGAATTTTCATTGCTGTGGGATATGTTGTTGTTGAGGCACTCCTGGAATTGCGTGGGGGTTTGTGGGATGTGCTGAGGCACTCTGGAATTTTTATTGGGAGGTTGTGGATGTGTTGGAGCACTCTGGAATTTTTATTGTGGATGTGTTTGATGAGTTCTGATCTCTCAAGTTGCGATTTCTCTTCACAGATCTGGCACAAAAAGACTCCCTCTAGCTTCTTCTAGGGCCCAAAACAGCTCTGGGACTGAATCTCTGAAGAGCCAACAACAGAATTCCTGTTGCTGCAGTTTGGGAAGTTGTCTCAATGTTCCTTAATCCCATGGCAGAGCTTTCCAAGGAGAAGACTGTCCTTCTGGATCTGTCTCTCTGCTCAGCAGCAGGAGCTCCTGCCAGTGACAATCCACTCTGACCTGGCCCCAGCTGGTTTTTGTCATCTCTGTGCCAACATCTGCACTGGTCACATCTGACTCGTGACCTCAAGTCACTGCCACATCCTGGGAACACAACTCCAGGAAGATAAAACTCTTCTGTGTCCATTACAGTGCTCCCAGTTTTGGGTTTGATTTTGATTTCTCTTCCTTTGCTGTGGCTGGTGCTGTGAGAATCTGAGTAGCAGCAGCGCTTGCAGTGGCTCAACATTTGCCCTGTTTGTGTGGTTGTTTTTGGAACACTTTCTGGCACTCAGTTACACCTGGTGGTTGTGTCCCTCCCTCTGCATCCTGCACTCACAGCCAGGCACTGGAACTGCTCAGCTTTAGGAGATTTTGCAGCAATGGCAAGCACAGGGACAAAAAGAACTCTCTGTCTGTAACGACATTAAAGCCTTAAAAGAGAGACCTGCAAAAGATTCCCCAGAGGAGTTTCAGGCTGCTGTGGCTAGGGCTGGGTGCTGGCACTTGAAATTGGAGCTGGTGGCTGTTCTTGTGTGCTCCCTGCCAGCCAAACTCGTTGGCTCTGAGCTGCCCCAGAGGATTTGGGCTGGGAGGAGAAGGGATCCTTGGGAGGGCACAGCCCAGGGAACAGCTTTGCCTTCAGCCCTAGCACCGCCATCCCACAGATTGTGTGTGTTCCCAAAAGCCCAAAAGCCAGCCCCTGTGGATGTTTTTGATGCACAAAACCCCAAGCACCACACCAGAGCCAAACCTCATCTTTGCAGGTCACTTTACCCTCTGGTGTGTTTATAGAAACGTGGGAAGCCCAAAATCCCTGGAAAATGGGGGAATGTGTCCTTCCCTGGGGTTCCTGAGCATTCAGGGCAGTGCCTGGCTGCCTGGGCATGGATCAGCAGCCCTGTGCCCAAACCCCTGACTGGGAGTGTGTTCCTGCACTGGGAATGTGTTCCTGTACTGGGAATGTGTTCCTGCCCACTGGGAATGCATTCCTGTACTGGGAATGTGTTCCTGCACCACTGGGAATGTATTCCTGTACTGGGAATGTGTTCCTACACTGGGAATGTATTCCTGTACTGGGAATATATTCCAGCAGCACTGGGAATGTGTTCCTGCAGCACTGGGAATGTATTCCTGTACTGGGAGTGTATTTCTGCAGCACTGGGAATGTGTTCCTGCAGCACTGGGAATGTATTCCTGCACAACTGGGAATGTGTTCCTGCACTGGGAATGTATTCCTGCACAACTGGGAATGTGTTCCTGCACTGGGAATGTGTTCCTGCAGCACTGGGAATGTGTTCCAGTACTGGGAATGTATTCCTGCACAACTGGGAATGTATCCCTGCACTGGGAATGTATTCCTGCACAACTGGGAATGTGTTCCTGCACTGGGAATGTGTTCCTGCAGCACTGGGAATGTATTCCTGTACTGGGAATGTATTCCTGCACAACTGGGAATGTGTTCCTGCACTGGGAATGTGTTCCTGCAGCACTGGGAATGTATTCCTGTACTGGGAATGTATTCCTGCACAACTGGGAATGTGTTCCTGCACTGGGAATGTGTTCCTGCAGCACTGGGAATGTGTTCCAGTACTGGGAATGTATTCCTGCACAACTGGGAATGTGTTCCTGTACTGGGAATGTATTCCAGCAGCACTGGGAATGTGTTCCTGCACTTAGAATATATTCCAACACTGGGAATGTGTTCCTGTACTGGGAATGTGTTCCAGCACTGGGAATGTGTTCCACCACTGGGAATATATTCCAGCAGCACTGGGAATGTATCCCTGCACTGGGAGTGTATTCCTGCACTGGGAATGTGTTCCTGTAGCACTGGGAATGTATTCCTATACTGGGAATGTGTTCCTGCAGCACTGGGAATGTATTCCTGCACTGGGAGTGTTCCTGCAGCACTGGGAATGTGTTCCTGCAGCACTGGGAATGTATCCCTGCACTGGGAATGTGTTCCTGTAGCACTGGGAATGTATTCCTGTACTGGGAATGTGTTCCTGCAGCACTGGGAATGTATCCCTGCACTGGGAGTGTTCCTGCAGCACTGGGATGTATCCCAGCACTTCCCCACTGCCTCTCCACCCTCCATCCCTCAGTGGCAGTTTGGGATGATGGGAATGGGGGCTGGAATTTCCCCTCCTGGTGATCATTTCTTGCCCACTCAGCCCCAGCCCAGGGCCAGGGGCATCCCTGGGGGTGACCCTGGGTGTGTCCCCAGCACCAGGGGTGTCCCTGGCTGTGTCCCCAGGTCCAAGGGGTGTCCCAGAGGCTGTCCCCAGTCCCAGGGGTGTCCCAGGGGCTGTCCCCAGTCCCAGGGGTGTCCCTGGCTGTGTCCCCAGGTCCAGGGGGTGTCCCAGGATGTGTCCCCAGCACCAGGGGGTGTCCCAGGATGTGTCCCCAGGTCCAGGGGGTGTCCCTGGCTGTGTCTCCAGCACCAGGGGGTGTCCCAGGGGTGTCCCAGGATGTGTCCCCAGTCCCAGGGGGTGTCCCAGGATGTGTCCCCAGTCCCAGGGGGTGTCCCAGGGGTGTCCCAGGATGTGTCCCCAGTCCCAGGGGGTATCCCAGGGGCTGTCCCCAGTCCCAGGGGTGTCCCAGGATGTGTCCCCAGCACCAGGGGTGTCCCTGGCTGTGTCCCCTCTGTCCCCACTCGGCAGTGCAGGCTCCTGCCAGGGCAGGGGGGAGGCTGCAGCTCACAGTTCCCCCATGGAGTGCTGTACTTTGAAGCTCTGTGTTCCTTTCCTCTGGACAAAATCCTGGGTGTTTCCTGCCTGTGTGACACGAGGGGAGGGAGGGACCCCTGGGGCTCCTGTGCTTTTTCCCAGTTGGAATCCTGGGGTGCTCCTGGGCTGCTTTATCCAAACCCAAGCCCAGCAGCTGCTCCACCAGACTCTATTTAACCTGGGTTTGAAAATCTCATTATTAAATATTACCACATTTAATAATCTGTCTGTTTTTCCTGAACAGCCTCTGCTGCGTTCTGGGTGGCACCACCTTCATTCCTGGTGGCATTTGGGACACAATTCCTTCTTTTCCTTATCTTCCCCATTCTTTTTTTATCACTCTGCATCTCAAACTTGCACTTTCAGAGCTCACAGTCACAGCCTAAACCACTTTGCCCATGGAGAAAAGGAAACCAGTGCTAAGGAATCCCCTTGGTTTTGTAGCAGACAATTCCTAAAGCTGATTTTGGGACAGTTTTTCACCCAGCTTTGTGTTCCAATTGTAGTTAAGCAGCTCAGACTGAGAGCCTGGTACTGATTTTCCCTCTGCCTGGAGAAAATCAATGTCAATTGAGTGGCCTGGTGTATAAAAAGCCAAATTTCCTCTAAAACCATAATGGCTAAACCTGGAATTCCCAGGTTGTTGATGCTGTTTCCTCTGCTGAGCTTTGATCTGATCCCCTGGAGTGCTCCCATGGATTTTTTTTACAGGGCCTGTGGGTCTCACCTGCAACCTGGATTTTTGTTTTTTCAAGTCTGCATCACCTTCTTTTCTCACCTGATCTCAGAACTTCCCTGGAAATCCAAAGGGATTCCTGCAGGAATAAACGCTCCCTGTAATCCTGGGATGCATCAGCCGTGCTGGAAGTGACATTCAGGAGTTAAACCCGAGCAGCTGCTGCTTTATTTGGAGTGGCTGGTAATTTTCTGCCTTTGATGCAGAGTGGGGGATGTAATCAGGGTGCCTGAAATGGAGAATTTTCAGGATATTTTGGTGAGACAGCAGGGAAAGGAAATCAAGGGCAGCCTCTTGCTGGGTGAGGAAATTAAATATAAAAACTTTGAGCTGAATTGCCACCAAACTGGAATCTTTTCATGCTGGAGAGCTGTTTAAAATAGTGCTTAACTTGAGGCTGGAAGAAAAGGAACATTATTGTAAAATACTGCAGCTTCCTCAGGGGAGGAGATTTGATCTCTCACAGGAGGAGCTGCTGGGTTTGGTTTGCCTGTGACTGCAGAACCCGAATTTCTGCATCAGGTGTGATCCAAATGCACAGAAATTGGAAAAATTGGATCCCATCCCATCTTCCCACAGCACCCCAGCCAGGGAGATCTTTTCCTACAGGCTCAGGTTGAGCCAGGGCAGGTTTAGGTTGGAAATTGGGATGAAATCCTTCATGGAAAATGAGAGGCACTGGGAGGGTGAAATCACCATCCCTGGAAGGGTTGAAAACGTGTGGATGTGGCACTTGGGGACATGGTTTGGGGGTGGCTGAGGCCACACCTGGACTTGATGGTCTTGAAGGTGTTTTCCAACCTTAAAAATTCCAGGATTTTGTATTTTGGAGCTCCTAAGGAGGAGGAGCTGGTTTGTATCTCAAAGGAGGATTTCCTGGGAGCCTCCTGGATTTAGGATGTGCTGGGATTTCGTGAGGGGACAGATCAGTGCCACCACTGTCCTGTGTGTGACAGATCAGTGCCACCCTGCCCTGTCACAGATCACTGTCCCCCTGCCCTGTGTGACAGGTCACTGCCACCGCTGCTCAGCAGTGCCACTATCCCTGGGTTTGTTTCTGCCTCCTGAGATCCTGAAAATCTTTGTTCCCAGAGCAGGGACTGGGAGGAAAATGCCCCGTGGGGCACAGAGGGCAGAGCATCCCGGGAGTGAGAGCGGGAAAGGACCCGGACATCCCAAAGAAATCCCAAAATCCCACCCTGTGCATCCCTGGGAGCACCCAAACCTTCCTGGAGCCGCGGCAGCCTCGGGCCGTGCCCGTTCCCTGGGAGCTGTCCCGGTGTTTATCTGTTCCTGCGCTGCAATCCCGGATTCCTGAGGGCAGCAGTCCCCAATTGCCGGGGGCAGCAATCCCCAGTTCCCCAGGGCAGAAATTCCGAATTCCCGAGGGCAGCAATCCCAAATTCCCGGGGCAGCAATCCCCAATTCCCCAGGGCAGAAATCCCCAATTCCCGAGGGCAAGAATCCCCAATTCCCGGGGCAGCAATCCCCAATTCCCGGGGCAGCAATCCCCTCGGGGCAGAAATCCCCCATCCGAGGCAGCAATCCCCAATTCCCGGGGCAGCAATCCCCAAATTTCGGGGCAGCAATCCCAAATTTCGGGGCAGAAATCCCCAATTCCCGGGACAGCAATCCCAAATTTCGGGGCAGCAATCCCCAATTCCCGGGGCAGCAATCCCCAATTCCCGAGGGCAGCAATCCCCAATTCCCGGGGCAGCAATCGCTGCTCCGTGCGCCGCCCGCTGGTGCCATCTCCCCTCGCTCCCCGGAGCAGCCCCGGCGCTGTTTTGCCGTGTCACAGCCCTAATCAAGCGCTGAGGTTTAATTAAACCGAGCTGTCGCCAGCCAGCAAACGCCGCGACACGGGGACAGCGAGGGGACAACCGTGTCCCCAAGTGCCACATCCACACCCGACTGGAAAATCCTCTTGGCTTTCAGTTGATGTTTCCAGTTATCCCTGACTGAAAGCTGATGTGGAATGAGCTGGGAGTTAGTGATGAGTTTGAAAAAGAAGCGACTTCACTTCAGTGAAAGCAAAATCTATTTATTAAGGATTAAAAAACTTGTCCAGGTGATGTTCAGCATCCTCACTGGTTCTGCAGGCTGAAAAAAAAGATCTGAGGCTGCTTTGTGTGAGACTTTCAGAAAGAAAAAAAACTTCCAGGTTTGTATTGGATTTTTAGATGAGTTTTTTTCCCTGTTTGGTTTTTTTTTTTTTTCTGGAGAAGAAATTTTGCAGTGCATGGTAAACGCCGGGTTTGCACCGGCTCAGGGCAGGGAGGAGCGATTGGTTTGGGGTCACCCCTGACTCAGTGCCTGGGCAGTGAAATCGGGCATCTCCTATCAGAAATCACATTAAATTCCTGCGCTCGTTCGCATTGAGGGATTCTCAAATCAGACTGGAATGATTATTTCCTCCGGCGGGAGGAGCCGGGACAGAGCGGGATGAGCCGGGATAGAGAATGAGGAGCCGGGACAGAGAAGGAGGAGCCGGGGCAGAGCGGGAGGAGCCGGACAGAGAAGGAGGAGCCGGGATAGAGCGGGAGGAGCCGGACAGAGAAGGAGGAGCCGGACAGAGAAGGAGGAGTCGGGATAGAGCGGGAGGAGCCGGACAGAGAAGGAGGAGTCGGGATAGAGCGGGAGGAGCCGGGACAGAGAAGGAGGAGCCGGCACCGGGCGCAGGCGCCGCTCCCGCATCCGCCGCTCGGCCCGGCCTGGCGGTGAGGTTCCGGGGACCCCGGCCGGGGCAGCTGGAACCCGGGGGACAGCGGGGTGCGGGAGGGGGTTGCGGTGGGTCCGGGGGCGCGGGGAGGGGCGATGGGGGATAATGGGGGAGCGATGATGGTGATGGTGATGGTGATGATGGTGGGGCTGGAGGCAGCACGTGGCGCTGGGGTGCGCTGGGAGAAGGGGGGCAGAGAGCGGGATGGGGGCTGGGGGTGTCCAGGGATGGGGATAACGGGGTGCGGAGATGCTGGGGATCGGCAGGAAAGGGGGATTTTGGAGTTCCCAGGGATGAGGAATTTTTGGGATGCCCGGGGCAGGGGGATTTTGGGGTAGGGGATAACGGGGTGCAGAGATGCCGCGGTTGGCCAGGGCAGGGGGGATTTTGGGACGCCTAGGGATGTGGGATTTGGGGATGGCCAGGGCAGGGGGATTTTGGGGTGGGGGATAATGGGGTGCAGACGGAGCCAAGCTCGGGGGCGGGTGAGATTTGTAAGGGGTGCTGGGTGTCCATGGCGGGGGTTTGCGGCTGTCCCTGCACGTGTGTCCCTGTCCCTGTCCCACCACGTGTGTCCCTATGCCGCCACATGTGTCCCTGTCTCTGTCCCACCATATCTATCCCTGTCCCACCTCGTGTGTTCCCTGTACCTGTCCCACCACGTGTCCCTGTCCCTGTCCCTGTCCCACCACGTGTGTCCCTGTCCCACCACGTGTGTCCCTGTCCTTTCACGTGTGTCCCTGTCCCACCATTGTGTCCCTGTCCCTATCCCTGTCCCACCTCGTGTGTCCCTGTCCCACCTCGTGTGTCCCTATCCCTATCCCTGTCCCACCATTCTTGTCCCTGTCCCACCACATGTGTCCCTGTCCCACCATTGTGTCCCTGTCCCTATCCCTGTCCCGCCCCTTGTGTCCCTGTCTCTTCACGTGTGTCCCTGTCCCACCATGTGTGTCCCTATCCCTGTCCCACCATTGTGTCCCTGTCCCTTCAGGGTGTGTCCCTGTCCCTTCAGGTGTGTCCCCTGTCCCACCATTGTGTCCCTGTCCCTATCCCTGTCCCGCCCCTTGTGTCCCTGTCTCTTCATCGCAGTGTCCCTGTCCCACCATGTGTGTCCCTGTCCCTGTCCCACCATTGTGTCCCTATCCCTGTCCCACCATTGTGTCCCTGTCCCTTCACGTGTGTCCCTGTCCCTTCACGTGTGTCCCCTGTCCCACCATTGTGTCCCTGTCTCTTCACGTGTGTCCCTGTCCCTTCAGGTGTGTCCCCTGTCCCACCATTGTGTCCCCGTCCCCGTCCCTTCAGGTGTGTCCCTGTCCCTTCAGGTGTGTCCCTGTCCCACCATTGTGTCCGTGTCCCCGCCCCCCGTCCCCTTCAGGTGTGTCCCTGTCCCTTCAGGTGTGTCCCTGTCCCACCATTGTGTCCGTGTCCCCGTCCCCCGTCCCCTTCAGGTGTGTCCCCGTCCCTTCAGGTGTGTCCCTGTCCCACCATTGTGTCCGTATCCCCTCGTCCCCTCGGGCCCCTTCAGGTGTGTCCCCGTCCCTTCAGGTGTGTCCCCGTCCCTTCAGGTGTCCCCGTGTCCCTTCAGGTGTGTCCCTGTCCCACTATTGTGTCCGTGTCCCCGTCCCTTCAGGTGTGTCCCTGTCCCTTCAGGTGTGTCCCCGTCCCTTCAGATGTCCCCGCGTGTCCCTTCAGGGTGTCCCCGCGTGTCCGTGTCCCCGCCCCTTCAGGTGTGTCCCCGCCCCTTCAGGTGTGTCCGTGTCCCTTCAGGTGTGTCCCTGTCCCTTCAGGTGTCCCCTGCGTGTCCCTTCAGGTGTCCCCGTGTCCGTGTCCCCTGTCCCTTCAGGTGTGTCCCTGTCCCTTCAGGTGTGTCCCTGTCCCTTCAGGTGTGTCCCCGTGCCCGCAGCTCCCCGCGTGTCAGCCTGCTGCGCCCTCCATGGGATCTGGCGTGTTCCTGTCGCCCAGCGAGGATGAGTTCGTGGGCAGGATCGCTGGGGGAGCTGGAGCGTTTTCCTGGAGCAGGGGCAGCACCAGCGTGTGAGCTTCTGGCCCATTTTTGGGGTGCAGCAGCCGCCTTTGGGGTCTGGCTGTGCAGCCCCGAGCCAGGGTGGTGTGGGATGTCCTGCCCTGCTTCAGGCAGAGCTTTGTGCCCAGTGGTGCCTTTTTCTGCTCACCCCTGGCTTCGGCTGGGTCCATTCCCAAGCCAGTGACCTTTGGAGCCCTGGAGGTGGCTGCTGGCAGGAGTAGGGGTGCTATGCTGGGCTCAGCTCCCTGCCAGCTTGTCATGACCTTAAATATTTGTTTCAGTGCGAAAATATCTGGCAAAGAAATTCCTTGTGCAGCTGTCGAACACTTGGGGACAAACTGTGTGACAGCAGTGACATTGAACGTGGAGTTTTTTTATCCATTTATTTATCTATCCATTTGTTTATCCATTTATTTATCTATCCATTTATTTATCCATTTATCTATCCATTTATTTATTTATCCATTTATTATCCATTTATTTGTCCATTTATTCACCCATTTATTCATCTATCCATTCATCTATCCATTTATTTATTTATCCATTTATTTATTTATCCATTTATTTATCTATCCATTTATTTATCTATCCTTTTATTTATCTATCCACTTATTTATTTATCCATTTATCTATCCATTTATCTATCCATTTATCTATCCATTTATCTATCCATTTATTTATCCATTTATTTGTCCATTTATTTGTCCATTTATTTATCTATGCTTTTATTTATCTATCCACTTATTTATTTATCCATTTATTTGTCCATTTATTTATCCATTTATCTATCCATTTATTTATCTATCCATTTATTTGTCCATTTATTCATCTATCCTTTTATTTATCCACTTATTTATTTATCCATTTATTTGTCCATTTATTTGTCCATTTATCTATCCATTTATTTATCTATCCATTTATCTGTCCATTTATTTATTTATCCATTTATTTGTCCATTTATTTATCTATCCTTTTATTTATCTATCCTTTTATTTATCTATCCTTTTATTTATCTATCCATTTATTTATTTATCCATTTATTCATCTATCCATTAATCTATCCATTAATCTATCCATTTATTTATCTATCCATTTATTTATCCATTTTGATTTGTTCCTGGTTTCTGCAGTGTGCTCAGACTGGGAGGAAGGGGATCAGGAGCAGCTTTCTGCTGCTGCTTCCCAGCCTTTCCCATATGGATCCAGCAGGAATCAGAGTCCAGGCCTCGGGCCCAGACAGATTTTATACATAAAATGGAGTTTGGGGAGGCTGGGAATGGATTTGAGCTCTTTAAAATCATTAAATCCAGCTTGGCTTTTTTTCTGGTGCTGGGAAGGACCTGGGGGTGAGGCCTGTTGGATTTTCCCAGCGCTCCGTGCAGCTGGTGATGCTGGGGCTGTGTCCCTGCAGGGTGCTGCTGTTCCCGCCCCTGCCCAGCCGCCTCAGGTACCTGACCCACCGCACCGTGGAGGGCGTGGACTCGCTCAGCAGCTTCTCGGTGGGAGAGGGCTGGAGGAGGAGGACAGTCATTTGCCACTCTGCTGTCAGGTGAGCTGGGCTTGGGGCTGGCATGAGCCACAGCTCGTCCCAGCCGCCCTTTGTCACCTCCTGGGGACACCCCCACCACCCCAGGCTGGCCTTGGGCGTTCCCGGGGATGGAGCGGCCACAGCTCCTCTGGGAATTCCATCCCAGCCTCTCCCAGCCAGGAATTCCATCCCAAAATCCCACCCTGGCAGTGGGAGCCGTTCCCCGTGTCCTGCCCCATGTCCCCAGCCCCTCTCCAGCTCCCCAGCCCTTGCATCAGTCACAAGTCACCGTGTCCCGTTTAAGGTCTCCATTACCAGGGGCACCTCCCTAAAGAGGAGAGGGATTTCCCCTGTGGGAATTTGGTGATTCTCCTCCTTTCCCCTTTGGGAATTTTCTGCTTCTCCTCCTTTTCCTTTTGGGAATTTTCTGCTTCTCCTCCTTTTCCTCTTTGGGAATTTGATGCCTCTCCTCGTTTTCCCTTTGGGAATTTGATGCTCCTTTTCCTTTTGGGAATTTTCTGCTTTTCCTCCTTTTCCTCTTTGGGAATTTGCTGCTCCTTTTCCTCTTTGGGAATTTGATGCTTTTTCTCCATTTCCCTTTGGGAATTTTCTGCTTCTCCTCCTTGGGAATTTGATGCTTCTCCTCCTTTTCCCTTTGGGAATTTGATGCTCCTGTTTCTCTTTGGGAATTTTCTGCTTTTCCTCCTTTTCCTCTTTGGGAATTTGCTGCTCCTTTTCCTCTTTGGGAATTTGATGCTTTTTCTCCATTTCCCTTTGGGAATTTTCTGCTTCTCCTCCTTTTCCCTTTGGGAATTTGATGCTCCTGTTTCTCTTTGGGAATTTGGTCATTCTCCTCCTTTTCCCTTTGGGAATTGGATGATTCTCCTCCTTTTTCTCTTTGGGAATTTGGTCATTCTCCTCCTTTTCTCTTTGGGAATTTGCTGCTTCTCCTCCTTTTCTTCTTGGGGAATTTGATGCTCCTTTTTCCCTTTGGGAATTTGATGATTCTCCTCCTTTTTCCCTTTGGGAATTTGTTGCTCCTTTTTCCCTTTGGGAATTTGCTGCTCCTTTCCCCTTTGGGAGTTGGCTGCTCCTTTTGGGAATTTGATGCCTCTTTCCCCACATCCCTGTGCTTCCCCCTGCTCACCTCTCCCCATCCCCTCCACCCCAGGCTTCCCACCGAGACCTCGGCGACCAAAAGCCCGGGACCAACCCCCGCCCCGGTTCTGGGGCCGGGGGGCGAAGGCAGCTCACGCCCCCGGGGGACACCCACGGGGACAACCCCAAACCTCCGTGGGCTCGGGCAGGATCTCCAGGCCGCCCAGGAGGAGGCAGGACAAAGCTCTGTACGTGCCCAAGGGGACCAGGAAAAAGGCGAATTGGAGGGAGAGGGAGACCCCCAGCGAGGGGGATGCGGCTCCAGGAGGGGAAAACCCCAAAAATTCCATTGGCAAGGATGGAGGGAAGCAGCAGCAGCAGCAGGAGGAGGAGGATGCAGCAGCAAAAGGCAGCTCTGAGCATCCTGTGTGTGATGAGAAGGTGCCTCCCCTCAGGGGAAGAGCAGCAATTCCTGTGAGCAGGAAAATCGGGATAGAGACTGTTCCCACAAACCCCCAGCCCAAGAGAGGAGCAGGAGCCAAGCCATGCCAACACCACCCCCTGCAGAAAGCACAGAATTCCAGGAGAACCAGCCCAGCCAGAATTCCAGAGGGCTGGAGCCTGGGGAGAGCCCCTCCCTTCTGGAAAAGCACAGCTGGACACAGCTGGAGGAGCAGAGCAGGAACAAACCCCCAGCTGCAGATCCCAGCCATGCCCAGAGCTCCTCCACGCTGCAAAACCCAGAGCAGGGGCAGCAAGAACCCCCTGGGAATGTTCTGGAAGGGCCAGGTGAGGCTCAGGCTGGTGATGCTGAGAGGATCCAGGGCAGGAGGGAGGAAGAGGAGGACAAGGAGCACTCAGAGCTGGCCGAGGCTCTGAGCAGGAGCCTGGATTTGGCTGCAGGGGACAGAGAGGGGACGAGGCAGAGCAGCCTCGAGGATGAATGCACAGCAGAGCTGCTGGCAGAGGTGAGTGCAGGGGAAAATTGGGGAAAATTTGGGTCCCTGCGAGGATTGGAGGGAAAAATCTGGGAAGGAATGGGTCCCTGGGAGAATTGGATGGAAAAATTTGGGAAGGAATTGGTTCCTGGAAGGACTGGAAGGAAAAATTTGGGAAGGAATGGGTTCCTGGCAGAATTGGAGAGGAAAATTTGGGAAGGAATCAGTCCCTGGGAGGATTGGAGGGAAAAATTTGGGAAAATTTGAGAAGGAATCAGTCCTTGGAAGGATTGGAGAGAAAAATTTGGGAAGGAATGGGTCCCTGGGAGGATTGGAGGGAAAATTTGGGGAAGGAATTGTTCCCTGGGAGGATTGGAGGGAAAAATTTGGGTCTCTGGGAGGATTGGAGGGAAAAATTTAGGAAAATTTGGGAAGGAATCAGTCCCTGGAAGGATTGGAAGGAAAAATTTGGGAAGGAATTGGTTCCTGGGAGGATTGGAGGGAAAAATTTGGGAAGGAATTGGTTCCTGGAGAATTGGAGAGGAAAATCTGGGGAGGAATGGGTTCCTGGAAGAATTGGAGGGAAAATTTTGGGAAAATTTGGGAAGCAATGGGTTCCTGGGAGAATTGGAGGGGAAAATTTGTGAAAATTTGGGGAGGAATCCAGGAGATTCCACATTTTTTTGGGATTGGAGTGGCCAAGGCTGGGTCGGAGTGGATGAAACTCAGGCCTGGCTCATTTTTATTGTAGAATTCTGGATTTTTTTTGTTTTTTTGTTTGAATTTTGGCTGTTCCCAGATCGTGGGGAACCTGAGGGTGAAGGAGATCAGCATCCAGAGGATCAGCCTGGATGTCCCCAGCCCGGGGCAGGCCCAGCTCTCCGAGGGGGACTTGGGCCACGTCACCGAGATCTACGACTTCCCCTCCTCCCTGAGCACCGAGGACCTGATGGGAATGTTCTCAGATTTCCAGTGAGACTCTCCCCTGGGCACTAACAACAAAATCCTGAATTGGAGTTTTTCACTTTTCCCTTTTTGTGTGCCTCAAACTGCAGCAAAAATCCCTTTGGGCCTGGTTTAAGGCCCAGCTTCACTCCAGGGATTGGCAACAAAATCCTGAATTTTAGTTTCACCTTCCTCCCTTTGTGTGCCTCAAACTGCAGCAAAAATCCCTTTAGGCCTGGTTTAAAGCCCAGTTTTACCCCAGGGATTGGCAAGAAAATTCCTGAATTTAATTTTTCACCTTCTCCTCTTTTTGTGCCTTAAAGCTGGGAGCAGGATCAGGCTGGCACTGACTACAAAATCCTGAATTGTAGTTTCATCTTCCTCCCTTTGTGTGCCTCAAACTGCAGCAAAAATCCCTTTAGGCCTGGTTTAAGGCCCAGTTTTACCTCAGGGATTGGCAACAAAATCCTGAATTTTAATTTTTTTACCTTCCCCTCTTTTTGTGCCTTAAAGCTGGGAGCAGAGTCAGGCTGGCATTGGCAACAAAATCCTGAATTTTAGTTTCATCTTCCCCCCTTTGTGTACCTTAAACTGCAGCAAAAATCCCTCTGGGCCTGGTTTAAAGCCCAGCTTCACTCCAGAGATTGCCCAAAAAATCCTGAATTTTAATTTTTCACTTTTCCCTCTTTCTGTGCCTTAAAGCAGGGAGCAGGATCAGGCTGGCATTGGCAACAAAATCCTGAATTGGAGTTTCACCTTTCCCCCTTTGTGTGCCTCAAACTGCAGCAAAATCCCTTTAGGCCTGGTTTAAAGCCCAGCGTTACTTCAGAGATTGGCAACAAAATCCTGAATTTTAAGTTTTTACCTTCCCCTCTTTTTGTGCCTTAAAGCTGGGAGCAGAGTCAGGCTGGCATTGGCAACAAAATTTAGAATTTTAGTTTTTCACCTTTCCCTCTCTGTGCCTCAAAGGGGCTTTTGCTGCAGTTTAGGTCTGGTTTAAAGCCCAGTTTTATTCCAGGGATTGGCAACAAAACCCTGAATTTTAATTTTTCACCTTCCTCCATTTCTGGGCCTCAAACTGCAGCAAAAATCCCTTTAGGCCTGGTTTAAGGCCCAGCTTCACTCCAGAGATTGCCCAAAAAAATCCTGAATTTTAATTTTTTACCTTTCCCTCTTTGTTTGCTTTAAAGCTGGGAGCAGAGTCAGCCTTGCATTGGCAACAAAATCCTGAATTTGAGTTTTTCACTTTTTCCCCGTTGTGTGCCTCAAACTGCAGCAAAAACCCCTTTAGGCCTGGTTTAAAACCCAGCTTTACTCCAGAAAAAATTTCCTCTATAGATCCCTTCAATTAAACACAACAGATTATAAAATTGCATTTAAATTATTCTTTAAAATCATATTTTAACTAATTCTTCCATGAGGGCAGAGCTGGGTCCAGCTCTGATTTCCCATTTTCCTCCTCCTTTCTTGGGTTAATTCCTGGATTAGATATGAAAATTCCCCTCTACAAATCCCTTCAACTAAACCAAATAAATTATAAAATTACATTTAAATTTTTCTTTAAAATCATATTTTAACTTATTCTTCAGTGTAGGCAGAGCTGGGTCCAGTTCTGAGTTCCCCTCCTGTTTTCCTCCTCCTTTCTTGGGACAATTCCTGAAAATTCCCTCTACAAATCCCTTCAATTAAATTACATTTAAAAATTACATTTCATTTATTTTTTAAAATCACATTTTAAATAATTCTTCAGTGTGGGCAGAGCTGGGTCTAGCTCTGATTTCCCATTTTCCTCTTCCTTTCTTGGGATAATTCCTGAAAATTCTCCTCTACAAATCCCTTCAACTAAACCAAATAAATTATAAAATTATATTTAATTTATTATTTAAAATCATATTTTAGCTAATTCTTCAGTGTGGGCAGAGCTGGGTCCAGCTCTGAGTTCCTCTCCCATTTTCCTCCTCCTTTCTTGGGACAATTCCTGAAAATTCCCTCTACAAATCCCTTCAATTAAACCCAATAAATTACATTTAAAAATTATATTTAATTTATTCTTTAAAATCATATTTTAAATAATTCTTCAGTGTGGGCAGAGCTGGGTCCAGCTCTGATTTCCCATTTTCCTCCTCCTTTCTTGGGATAATTCCTGGATTAGATATGAAAATTCCCCTCTACAAATCCCTTCTATTAAACCTAATAAATTACATTTAAAAATTATATTTAAATTATTCTTTTAAACTGTATTTTAAATAATTCCTGCACTTTGTGTGCATCCTGAAATTTCTTTTTCTCTCTCTGGGAGTGAAGCAGAGCTGGAAAAGGATGGATCCAATGGATTGGAATTCTTGTTCTGCACCTTTGAATTCCTGCTCCCAAATTCCCATTTTCCATTGAATTTTTATGATATTTTCACCCCAAAACCAGTTCAGAAATCCTTTGGTTTTTATTGTTGTGTATATTCAAAAATAACAATATTTTACCCTAAAACTGAGGTTGGGTTTGGGAGGAAAAGGAGAATTTTTGGGGTGATTTCACATTAAAAAGAGCACATTTAATGTTATTTTTTCCTTCTTTTCCTGCCCTTTTTTCCCCATTTAAAACAACAATAAAACTTTGGGAAACACCATAAATCACTGAGACCCCTCTGGGCTGCTGGGCTTCATTTTAATTGCCATTAATTCCAATTTTTTTTTCTTTTCTTGCAGTGAGAGTGGCTTCAAAATCCAGTGGGTGGATGATACCCACGCCCTGGGAATCTTCTCCAGCCTCTCCACAGGTATTTGGGGTGGGACTGGTTTGAACTGGTTTGTACTGGGATTTTGTTGGGCTCATCCTATTTTATTTTATTTTATTTTATTTTATTTTATTTTATTTTATTTTATTTTATTTTATTTTATTTTATTTTATTTTATTTTATTTTATTTTATTTTATTTTATTTTATTTTATTTTATTTTATTTTATTTTATTTTTTATTTTTTATTTTTTTTCCTGTTCCTTTCCATCCTGGAAAGGTTTTGAAAAGCTGGAGTTTTTGGGATGGGATGTGGGAAATGGTTTTAAATTTTTTTGGGTGCACTTGTGGGTAATCTTTGAAATTATTACTATTACTATTACTATTATTACTATCATTGCTATTATTATTATGTAAAATAATGGTTATTATAATAATAATAAAATAGTGGTGATTAAAATAATAATAATAGAATAGTGATGATTATGATAATAATAATATTAAAATAGTGGTGATAATAATAATAAAATAGTGGTGGTTATGATAACAATAATAATAATATAAAAATAGTGGTGATAATAATAATAAAATAGTGGTGATTATGATGATAATAATAATAATAATAAAATAGTGGTGATCATGATAATAATATAAAAATAGTGGTAATAATAATAATAATAATAATTCACCTTTTTTCTCCCGTTTTTTTGAGTTTTTGACTGGAAAAAATTCCTACAAATATCTGCTCACCTCCCAGGGACTTTGGGAATGGGATGGCACCAAAACTCTGGACAAATTCTTTTTTTTTTTTGATGGGGGGACAAAAACCTCAAATTCAGCTCAGAGGGCTTTCCACCCTCCACTATCCCAACTCTTTTATTTGGGATTTCCTCTAAAATCCCAAAGATTCTTTTAAAAAATTCCAAGATTATTTAAAAAAAAAATCCAAAATTTTTTTAAATAACATTTTTTTCCTATTTTTTTTGGATTCTTCCCAATGTGCCCACCACGACTTCAGCTGGTTTAACCCAAACCTTGAGCAAATGCTGGAATTTCTGAGGGTTCTTGCACCATAAATTGACTTTTTTGGGGATTAATTCCAGCAATTTTCTGTTCCTTGCAGCCTCCCAAGCCCTGGGCCGTCGTTACCCCTGCCTGAAAATCCGGCCCCTGATCCATGCAAGCAAACAGTCCAAGGCCAAGGCACTGCAGAGACCAAGTGAGACAAACTTCCTAAATCCATCCCTGAATTCCTTTCATTTCCTAAATCCATCCCTGAATTCTTCAATTTCCGAAATCCATCCCTGAATTTCTTTCATTTCCTAAATTTCTTCCGTTTCCAAAATCCATCCCTGAATTTCTTTAATTTCCTAAATCCATCCCTGAATCCTTCAATTTCCTAAATCCATCCCTGAATTCTTCCATTTCCTAAATCCATCCCTGAATTCCTTTCATTTCTTAAATCCATCCCTGAATTCTTCAGTTTCCTAAATCCATCCCTTAATTTCTTTAATTTCCTAAATCCGTCCCTGAATTTCTTCCATTTCCTAAATCCATCCCTGAATTTCTTTCATTTCCTAAATTTCTTCCATTTCCTAAATCCATCCGTGATTTTTTTTGATTTCTTTAATCCATTTCTGAATTTCTTCAATTTCCTAAATCCATCCCTGAATTTCTTTCATTTCCTAAATTTCTTCCATTTCCTAAATCCATCCCTAAATTCTTTAATTTCCTAAATCCATCCCTGAATTTCTTTCATTTCCTAAATCTGTCCCTGAATTTCTTCCATTTCCTAAATCCATCCCTGAATTCTTCAGTTTCCTAAATCCATCCCTGAATTTCTTTGATTTCCTAAATTTCTTCAGTTTCCTAAATCCATCCCTGAATTCCTTTCATTTCTTAAATCCATCCCTGAATTCTTCAGTTTCCTAAATCCATCCCTACTTTAATTCATTCTTCTAAACTCCCTGACTTTACTTCCTAAATCCATCCCTTAATTTCTTCAATTTCCTAAATCCATCCCTGAATTTCTTTCATTTCCTAAATTTCTTCCGTTTCCTAAATCCATCCGTGAATTTCTTTCATTTCCTAAATCTGTCCCTGAATTTCTTCCATTTCCTAAATCCATCCCTGAATTCTTTAATTTCCTAAATCCATCCCTTAATTTCTTTAATTTCCTAAATCCATCCCTGAATTTCTTAAATTTCCTAAATCCATCCCTGAATTCTTCAATTTCCTGAATCCATCCCTGAATTTCTTTAATATTTTAAATCCATCCCTGAATTTCTTTGATTTCCTAAATCCATTCCTGAATTTCTTTGGGATCCATGGACTAGTTTTGGAATTGGGATTTTTTTAGAATTGGGATTTTTTGGAATTGGGATTTTTTAGAATTGGGGATTTTTGAATTGGGATTTTTTTGAATCGGGTTTTTGGCATTAGAGTTTTCTGAAATAGGATTTTTGAAATTGGGATTTTTTAAAAATTAGGATTTTTTGGAATTGGGATTTTGTTGAATCGGACTTTTTTGTAGAATTGGGATTTTTGGAAATGGGATTTTTTAGAATTGGGATCTTTTGGAACTGGGATTTTTGGAATTGGATTTTTAGAATTGATTTTTTTGGATTTAGGACTTTTTGGAATTGGGATTTCTTGGAACTGGGAATTTTGGAATTGGGATTTTTTGGAAGCAAAGCCATCGAATTTCCAGGAATTTTCTCTTCCTCTCCTGCACAATCCAAAGGAGACAAACCCAATCTGCGGGTTGGCAGAATTTTATTCAGGAAGGAGAAATGGTGAAGCTGAGCCGTGAACATCATCAGTTGATTGATTACCATTGATTGATTGGATTATTGATTGTTTGATTGATTATTGATTGATTTCATAGCCTTTCAACTCCATTGATCAGTGTCCAGTTGCCACAGGAAAGCAAAGCCATGAACCT
>JAPFBE010000865.1:0-22930 GCA_034336665.1 Luscinia megarhynchos | reverse complement strand
CTGCCCTCACGGCAGCAGCAGAGGGCAGGGATGAGGAAGCAGCAGGATGAGGGATGATGGTGAAGGCGAGGGATAAGATGAAGCCATGCCTGTGCCAGGTGAGTCATCCTGGTTTGTGGTCCCCATCCCATCCCTGTGCCCATGCACCCCACTGCCCCTCACTGACAGCAGCAACAGGAGCAGAGGAAGCAGCAGGATGGCGATGATGAAGCCATACCTGTGCCAGGTGAGCTGTGCCCATCCAGCCCCGCGGCCCTGGCTGACAGCAGGAACAGGAGCAGAGGAAGCAGCAGCAGGATGAGGATGAAGATGAGGATGATGAAGCCATACCTGTGCCAGGTGAGTCATCCTGGTCCTGGTCCTGTCCCCCATCCCCATCCCTGTGCCCATGCACCCCACTGCCCTCACTGACAGCAGCAACAGGAGCAGGAGCAGGGAAAGCAGCAGGATGAGGATGATGATGAAGATGAAGCCATACCTGTGGCAGGTGAGGTAAGAGCAGGAGCAGGACAAGGAAGAAGAAGCGGGAGCAGGATGAGATGATGAGGAAGGGAGCAGGAGCAGGAATAGGAGCAGCAGGAGGATGAGGATGATGAGGAAAGGCAGGATGAGGATGAGGATGAAGCCATACCTGTGCCAGGTGAGGTAAGAGCAGAGGAACAGGACAAGGAAGAAGAAGCAGGAGCAGGGATGAGGATGGAGCAGCAGCAAGATGAAGATGATGAGGAAGGAGCAGCAGCAGGAATAGGAGCAGGGAGCAGAAGCAGGACAAGGAGGGAAGGAACAGCAAGATGATGAGGATGATGAGGAAGGAGCAGGATGTGATGGGATGATGAGAATGATGAAGCTGTACCTGTGCCAGGTGAGAAAAGGGAGCTGGAACAGGAGCAGGAGCAGGACAAGGACAAAGAAGCAGCAGGACGAGGGATGAGGATGGATGAGGGAGGAGAAGGCCAGGAGGAGCGGCAGCAGCGGGATGATGATGAAGATGAGGATGAAAGATGAAGCGTGCCTGTGTGCCCGGAGTGAGCTGTGCCCATCAGCCCATGGCACAGAGCTGACAGCAGGGAGCAGGAGCAGAGGAAGCAGAGCAGGATGATGAAGATGAGGGATGATGAAGCCATACCTGTGCCGGGTGAGGCTGTGCCCATCGGCCGCGGCCCTGGCTGACAGCAGCAGCAGGAGCAGGAAGCGGCGGGATGAGGAGAGATGGTGATGATGATGAAGCCCGTGCTGTGCGGTGAGCTGTGCCCACATCCAGCCGGCTGCCCGCGGCGGGAGCGCCTGCGGCCTGCGCGGTACTGCTCGGGGCGGCCGCGGCCCCTGGCCGACAGCAGGAACAGGAAGGCCCCGTCCCGTGGCGCCGGATGCTGCGTAGCTGCGCGAGGCTCCCGCCCGTCCTGGCACAGGCTCTGCCCGATGATCCCAGCATGCGCCAGCGAGGTAGGAAGCCGTGCTCACTTGGAGCGCCTGGGCAGGGACAGCGGCACAGACTGGGGAAGTGATGGGGAGAGACTGGGAGGAACTGGGAGGACTGGGGAGGACTGGGAGAACTGGGGAGATCCCGGGAGGAACTGGGAGAGACTGGGGAGGAGACTGGGGAGAGACTGGGAGGACTGGGGAGACACAGAGGAACTGGGGGAAATGATGGAGAGATCCTGGGGAGGGCTGGGGAGAGACTGGGAGGACTGGGAGGAGACTGGGGGAGAGACTGAGGGAGAGACTGGGGGAGATCCTGGGAGAGCTGGGGAGAGACTGGGGAGATCCCTGGGAGGCTGGGAGAGACTGGGGGAGATCACGAGATCACTGGGAGGAGACTGGGAAATCATGGAGAGATCCTGGGAGATCACTGGGAGAGACTGGGGAGATCCCCTGGGAGAAACACAGGAGGAGACTGGGGAAATGATGGAGAGATCCTGGGGAGATCACTGGGAGGAGGAACTGGTGAGATCACTGGGAGGACGAGCTGAGAAGTGAGATCACACTGGGAGGAACTGGGAGATCCTGGGGAGATCACTGGGAGAACTGAAATGATGGAGAGATCCTGGGAGAGACAGGAAAGAGACTGGGGAGATCGTGAGGGAGATCCCAGGGGAGAGTCTAGATCCAGAGTCCTGAGGGAGAGCTTTAGTCTGGGTGATCTGATCTGGGGATCCTGTTCCCACAGAGCAGGAGTCTGCCCAGCTCCCAGGAGAGGTGACCTGGGTGACCCCAGGTGATCTAAATCCCCAGAGTGACGGGTGATGCAATCTCAGGTGACCTCCAGGTACGGGTGACCCCAGGGTTCTCCCAGGTGATCCCCTCCCATCCCCAGGTGACCTGGGATGACCCCAGGTGACCTGGGCGGACCCGAAGCTGACTCCAGGTGAGCCACATCCCCCAAGAAAGATGCCAGCTGAGCCCTGGATGACGCCTGCATGACCCCAGTTTGACACCTGCATGACCTCCAGGTGACACCTGCATGACCCCAGGTGGCACCTGCATTGCAGGTGACCTCAGGATGACCCCAGGTGACCCCTGGATGACCTTCCGGGTGACCCCACATCACTGCCCAGGTGACATGGATGACCCCGGGTGAGGCCCGAGGATGATCCCAGGTGAGCCCTGGATGACCCTCTGTGTGAACCCATCACACTTTAGGTGACCCCAGGTGACCATGATGACCCCAGGTGACCCATGAGTGGCCCATGAGTGCCAGGTGAGTCAGGATGAGCCCAGGTGCCAGGTGACCCATGATGACCCCATGATGACCAGGTGCCCCAGGTGACCCCAGGTGCCCCCATGATGACCCCAGGTGCCCCAGGTGAGGTCAGGACTGACCCCAGGTGCCCCAGGTGAGCACAGGATGACCCCCAGGTGCCCGAGGTGCCCCAGGTGACCAGAGTGACCGGTGCCGGTGACCCCATGATGACAAGGTGCCCCAGGTGCTGCAGGTGAGAACTGGGATGCCCCAGGTGACCCCAGGTGAGCACAGGATGACGGGGTGCCAGGTGAGTCCTAGATGACCCCAGGTGCCCCAGGTGCCTCCAGGAGTGAGTCAAAAGACCAGAAGCAGGTGCCCCAGGTGGAGTCCTGAGATGACCAAGGTGCCCCCAGGTGAGAGTCCAGGATGACCCCCTGAGACACATCACCCTTGGAGTGACAGGTGCAGGTGCAGGTGCCCAGGTGCAGGTGAGTCAGGATGACTAGGTGCAGGTGCCCCAGGTGCTAGGTGCAGGTGCAGGATGACCCAGGATGACCCCAGGTGCTAGGTGAGCAGTACCTGCTCCCTTGAGGCCGATGCTGAGCTCAGGGCTGCACCCGCAGGGTGATGCTGCACGAGGAGGTGAAGCGTCCTCCCACCCCACCTGCAAGGCACAGGAGCGGTGGGAAACTGGGAGTGAGACTGGGCATGCTGGGAGCGGGGGAAACTGGGAGGGGTGAGACTGGGCACACTGGGGAGCAGGGGAAACTGGGGGTGGGAACTGGGCACACTGGGAGCTGATTAGGACTGCTCTGGGATGTGAGACTGGGCACACTGGGAGCGATTGGGGAAACTGGGGTGTGAGACTGGGCATACTGGGAGCAGGTGGAAACTGGGAGGGAGGTGAGACTGGGCACACTGGGGAACGGGGGAAACTGGGAGGTGAGACTGGGCACACTGGGGCAATGGGAAACTGGGAGGTGAGACTGGGCACACTGGGAGCTGTGGGGAGAAACTGGGGAGGTGAGACTGGGCACACTGGGAGCAGGGTGGGGGAAACTGGGAGTGAGACTGGGCACACACAGGGAACGGTGGGGGAAACTGGGAGGTGGGCTGGGCACACTGGGAGCTGTGGGGAAACTGGGAGGTGAGACTGGAGCACACTGGGAGCTGTGGGGAAAACTGGGAGGTGAGACTGGGCACGCTGGGAGCAGGCAGGGAAACTGGGAGCGAAATTGAGACCGCACACACTGGGAGGTGGGGAAACTGGGATGTGAGACTGGGCATGCTAGGAGCGGTGGGGAACGATGTGGGACTGGGCATACTGGGACGCTACTGGGATCTTTCGAGACTGGGCATACTGGGATACACTGGGAACTGGGCATACTGGGACATACTAGGGATGTGAGACTGGGCATACTGGGAACAGTGGGACATACTGGGATGTGAGACTGGGCATGCTGAGCGATTGGGAGGACATACTGGGATGAGAGACTGGGCAAGACTGGAGCGAGAAACTTTGCGATGAAAGACCGGCACGCTGGGAGGATAGACGGTTTACTCGGGATGAGACTGGAGCACACACTGGGAACGGTGAAACTGTGTGAGACTGGGCATACACAGGAGCGATTAGGCACTGAGGTGAGACTGGGCACACACAGGAGCAGTGGAAACTGGGATGGGAGACTGGGCATACTGGGGGAATACTGGGATGTGAGACTGGGCATACTAGGACATGCTGGGATGTGAACTGGAGCATACACTGGGAACAGTGGGACATACTGGGGATGTGAACTGACGAGGCATGCTTCGAACGGTGGGACATACTGGGATGTGAGACTGGAGGCATACTGGGACATACTATGGGATGTGAGACTGGGCATACTGGGAACAGTGGGGGATACTGGGATGTGAGGGAAGGCGGCATACTAGAATGATGGGAGATACTGGGATGTGAGACTGAATACTGGGACATACTGGGAGAAAGGAAAGGAGAAAAGGAAAAGAGAGAAAGAAAGAGAGAAAGGAAGGAAAGGAGAGAGGAAAGAGAGAAAAGGAGAGAAAGGAGAAAAGGAGGAAAGAAAGGAAAAGGAGAGAGAGAAAAGGAAAGAGAGGAGAGAAAGAAAAGAGAGAAAGGAAAGAGAAAGGGAAAAGGAAAAGTAAAAGATCAAAAGGAGGAGGAAAGAGGAGGAGGTGCAGGAGGAGGAGGAGGGGAGTTGGGTGCGGGAGAGAAGAGGAAGGAAGGCAGAGGATGAAGATGATCAGAGGGGAGAGATGCGGGGATAGAGAGAAAACTGGGATGAAAGGAAAGGAAGAGGTCGAGGATGAAAGTGAAAGGATGATATCAGGGGTGATCGCGAGGTAATAAGAGAAGGTGAGGAGAGAGAGGAAGGCCGGATGAGGGAAGAGGAAAGAGGTTGAGGATGATAGGGATCATGAGGGGTGATTAGAAGTGTAGAAAAGGTGTAGGAGCAGGATGGAAGGCAAGATGAGGAAGGAAGAGGTTGAGGGATGATCGAGCGGTGACGATGAGGAGGTGATGAGGGTGATGAAAGGTGAGGGAGGGAGGGAGGAAGGCAGGATAGAGAGGCAGCAGGGATGGTGATCGGATGACGCAGTAGATCAATGATGGTGATGAGGAGGAGGAGGATGGGGGAAAGCGGGATGAGGAATGTGAGAGGAGGGGAAGAAAAGGCAGGATAATGAAGTGATGATGAAGATTGAAAGATATGAGAGATAAGATGAAAGAAAGGAATAAAGGGGAAGAGATAATAAAAGAAAGGATAATGAAAGTAAGGATAGAAAGTAAGAGATGATGATAAAGGAAGGAAACAAGAGGCAGAAAACAGGAAAGAGATAGTAAAGGAAGAGAGGATAGAAGGGGAGGATCGAGGGAAGGAAGAGATAAAGGAGATAAAAAGGAAGATAGGAAGAGAGAAGGAAAGAGAGATAAAGAAAGATGCTAAAGAGATAATAAGAGATAATGAGAGTATAAAGAGATAGTAAAGAGATGAAAGTAAAGGATAAGGTGAGATAAGAGATAAAGAGTAAAGAGGATAGGCAAAATGAATGAAGGAGGAAAGAGGAAAAACAGAATGAGATAGCAGAGGATAAGAAGGTGAGGATGAAAGCGAGAGATAGAGTAGAAGGCACTGACAAAAGAGATACAGGCTTGCTCTGACAATCGTCGAGCTCAGAGCTCGCTATCTCAGGAGTGGCGCCCAGCTGCTCGCGCACACTTGCGCCACCAGCGTCACAGGAGATGGCTTGCGGGACCCAGCGCCAGCTCTCTGGGGACTTTCCATGAGGGACATCAGCATGGGGACACCAGGGACACACAGGGACAGACAGACAGACACACACAGACACACACACACACACACACACACCGGCGCTCTGCTTGCAGCAGTGTCACCCAGGGGAGATGTGCGGGACAGGGACACAGCCAGCTCCTCTGGGGACACCATAATAAGGAGACATCAGCAGGGACACACAGACAGACACACAGACACACACACACACAGACACACGGACAGACACACACACACAGACAAACACACACACACACGGCTCTGCGCGCGCCCATGTGTCACCCTAGGGGAGATGGCACGGGGACAGGGACACGGCCAGCTCCTCTGGGGACACCATGGGGACATCAGCAGGGACACAGGACACACGGACAGACACACAGACACACACACAGACACACACACAGGGACAGACACACAGACAGACACACACACACGCTCTGCGCGCCTGGCAGCAGTGTCACCCAGGGGAGATGGCACGGGACAGGGACAGCGCCAGCTCCTCTGGGGAACACGGAGACATCAGCAGGGACACACGGGACAGACAGGGACAGACACACAGAACACAGACACACAGACACACAGACACACACACGCTCTCTTGGCCTTATGGTGTCACCCAGGGGAGATGGCACGGGACAGGGACACGGCCAGCTCCTCTGGGGACACCATGGGGACATCAGCAGGGACACACGGACACCGCAGGACAGACACAGGGACACACAGACAGACACAGGGACACAGGGACACACACACAGACAGACACACACTGTGTTCCCCAAAGGGCAATGGCCTGGGACTGGGACAGGGACAGTGCCAGCTCCTCTGGGGACACCATGGGGACACTGGGGGGACAGTGGGAGTGGCACCCACAGCCCCCTGAGGCAGGACTGGGGACACGGGGACACCAGGGGTGGCACACAGAGACACCCAGGGTGGCAATGGGGACACTGGGGACACCAGGGGTGGCACACAGAGACACCCAGGGTGGCAATGGGGACACTGGGGTGACACTGGGGACACCAGGGGTGGCACCCAGAGGCCCCTGTCCCAGCCCAGGGACACAGCGGGGACAGGAGGTGACACCACAGGAATGTCCCTCTAGGAAGGGCTCTCCCCACCCCCATGCCTGCAGAGGTGGCACTTGGGGACACGGAATTCCCGAATTCCCAAATTCCCGAATTTCCAAATTCCTGAATTCCCAAATTCCCGAATTCCCAAATTCCTGAATCCCCAAATTTCTGAATTCCCAAATTCCGGAATTCCCAAATTCCTGAATTTCCAAATTCCCGAATACCCGAATTTCTGAATTTCCAAATTCCCGAATTTCCGAATTCCCAAATTCCTGAATTTCCAAATTCCTGAATTTCCAAATTCCTGAATTCTCGAATTTCGGAATTTCCGAATTCCCGGATTCCCGAATTCCGGATTCCCGGATTCCCAAATTCCCAAATTCCCAGATTCCCAGATTCCCGGATTCCCGAATTCCCAGATTCCCAAATTCCTGAATTTCCGAATTCCCGGATTCCCGAATTCCGGATTCCCAAATTCCCGAATTTCTGAATTTCCGAATTCCCGGATTCCCGAATTCCTGAATTCCCGAATTCCCAGATTCCCAAATTTCCGAATTCCCGAATTCCCGAATTCCCAGATTCCCAAATTTCCGAGATTCCCGAGATTCCCCGAATTCCCCAGATTCCCAGATTCCCGAGTTCGGGCCCCGGTACCCTGTCTGGAGCCCAGCTCAGGGCCAGCGCCTGCTCCGTGTCCTGCTCGGGGCCCTCGAGTGGCGCTGGCTGTCCCGATGTCACCCTCGGGGAGACTCTTGCGGGGACTTTCGCCGAGGGGCCGGGGCTGGCAGCTAGGGCGGCTGTCACCAGCCCGTGTCACTGTCACCGTGTCACTGTCACTGTCACTGTGTCACTGTCACTGTGTCACTGTCACTGTGTCACTGCCACTGTGTCACTGTGTCACTCTCACTGTGTCACCATGTCACTGTGTCACTATCACTGTGTCACTGCCACTGTGTCACTGTGTCACTCTCACTGTGTCACTGTGTCACTGTGACTGTGTCAATGCCACTGTGTCACTGTCACTGTCCCCAATCCCACTATGTCCCCAATATCCTCAATGTCCCCACTGTCCCCAGTGTCCCCAATCCCCAATGTCCCCAATGTCCTCCAGTGTCCCCAATGTCTCCAGTGACCCCCGGTGTCCCCAATCCCCCACTGTCCCCAATCCCCCACTGTCCCGTCCACCTCCCCACACCTCCCTCAGTGAGCTGCTCAGCACTGTGTCCCCACTGTCCCCAATCCCCCATATCCCCAATGTCCCCATATCCCCAATGTCCCAATCCCCCAATGTCCCCCATATCCCCAATGTCCCCAGTGTCCCCAGTGTCCCCTGTCCCTGTCCCACCTCTCCGTGCCTCCCTCAGCGAGCCTGCTCAGCACTGTCCACCACTGCTGCGCCTCGCTCCTCGGGGAACCTCAAGCCACCGTCCCTGCTGTCCCCGCTGTCCCTGCTGTCCCCTCTGCCGGCCCCGAGTCCCCTCTGTCCCCTCTGTCCCTCCGTCCCCGGCCCGCCGGCGGCGGCAGCTACAGCCTGTGGCTCGTGGGGCCGCTGCAGACGGTAAAGCGTCCCATGGAGTCGAACTCGGCCAGGGGGCTCTTGGGGGACAGGGACAGTGGGGACACTGAGAGGATTAGGGACACTGAGGGATTGGGGGAGATTAGGGACACTAGGGGGATTAGGACATTAGTGACACTGAGAGGATTAGGGACACTATAGAGGATTGGGAGGGATTCTGGGACACTGGGGATTAGGGGGACACTGGGGACAGTGAGGGGATTAGGGACAGTGAGGGGACACTGGGGGGATTAGGGGACACTGAGGATTTGGGGAAGGGACACTGGGGGGATTGAGGGGACACTAGGGGACACTGGGGGGATTAGGGGACACTGGGGAGGGATTGGGGACACTGGGGACACTGGGGGGATTGCGGGGACACTGGGGGGATTGGGGACACTGGGGACACTGGGGGGATTAGAGGACACTGGGGGGGATTGGGGACACTGGGGACACTGGGGGATTGAGGGACACTGGGGGGATTAGGGGACACTGGGGACACTGGGGGTGGACTAGGGGGGCACTGGGGGGATTAGGGGACAGTGGGGGAGTGGGGATTGGGGGACATTAGGGGGACAGTGAGGGGATTGGGGACAGTGGGGACACTGGCGATTTAGGGGACAGTGGGGGGATTAGGGGACAGTGGGGACACTGGGGGATTGGGGACAGTGGGGGGATTGGGGACAGTGGGGACACTGGGGTGGACTGGGGAGCACTGGGGGGGATTAGGGGACAGTGGGGGGAATTGGGGATTGGGGGACATTAGGGACAGTGAGGGGATTGGGGGACAGTGGGGACACTGGCGATTGGGGACAGTGGGGGGATTGGGGACAGTGGGGACACTGGCGATTGGGGACAGTGGGGGATTGGGGACATTAGGGGACACTGGGGGCATTGGGACACTGGGGGACATTGTGGACATGGGGACACTGGGAGGGACATTGGGGAGATTTGGACATTGGGGATAGGGACAGACGGACACAGGGACAGGGACATGGGGACATGGACGGGAGGGATTCCCAAAGCCCCTCCCCTCCCCTCCCCCTCCCCTCACCGCGCCGCCCCCCGCCTCCGCCAGCCGCAGCCCCAGGCGGAAGCGCCGCCACCCGATCGGTTCCCGGCTGCACGCTGAGCTGCAGGCGCAGCGCGGCTGCTCCGGCGGAAGGAAGGGAGGCGGCAGGGGCGCCGCCAGCTCGGCCCGAGCCGCCATCAGCACCGTGAGGGAGCGGCTGCCGGCGCTCCGGGCGCCGCCATGGCAGCCCCGCCGCTTCCAGCTTCCCCGCCGGCGCGCAGCCCGCCTCTCAAACGCGGTCCTTCCGTTCCGGGAAACGCGGCGGTGCGCGGGAGTTCCGCGGGAGAGAGTTCCGCCCGCCCCGCTGTGATTGACAGCTGCTCCCCCGTCTTTGTCCGCGCCAGCCAATCCCACAGCTCCGAGCGCCCCCCGCAGTGGGCGGGTCTACGTGCTCTGTGTTGACTGACGTTGGCTTTAACCAATGAAAGGCGAGCGTGGCGGTGATTGACAGCTATTCTCTCCAATGGCATCGCGGGCCGCGGGCGCCGCTCGGGCAAGGAGCCGGCGCGGGAGGGAGCGGTAGCGCCGCTGTTGCCGTCCGGTGCCGCAGGAGAGGTCGCTCGCTCGCTCGCTCGCTCCGGGGACTCCCAGCATCTCGCTCAGCCGCTCCCGCCGTCCCGAGCACTCCGGGGACATGTCGAGGTGGGCGAAAGCCCGGTGGGCCGGCGCCAGACGGCGGACGGCGGCCGCGGCACACTCGCCCTCCTCGAGCTTTCCCCGGGAGACGCCTCCCCTTTACACGCGCCCCGAGCCTGAAGGCGCTGCTACGGCGAGGAGACACCGATAGGGAGCAGGACGCTCCGGTAAGCCCGCACGGTCCGCCGCCCCCTCCTTTGCGCGCCCAGAAGCCGCGCGGACTACAACTCCCAGCGTGCCCCGCGCGCCGAACAGGCAGGGCCTGGCACCGCGCGCGGCCGCGGGGCAGGGATGGGAGCAGTAGTCCAGCCATGGTGAGGGCTGGGCCGCGCGCGCAAGGCATGCCGGGAGCTGTAGTCCACCAGTATTGCGGTTATAGGCGCCGCGCGAGAGCGTGCCGGGAGCTGTAGTCCGCCAGTATTGCGCTGCTAGGCGCCGCGCAGGGGCATGCCGGGGAGCTGTAGTCCAGCGCGCGGGGCACGCCGGGACGGCACTTCCTATGGCGCCGCCCGCGGAGCAGGGGAGACTTTTTCCGCGTTCTTTTTTTCCCTTTTCTCTTCTTCCTCCTCCTTTTCCTCCTTCTCTTCCTTTCTCTTCCTTTTCTTTCTCCCTCTCTGCTTCTCCTCCTGCGCCTGTCACCATTTCCTCCTTTGCGGTGCTCGGCCCAGATCCATAAAATTCTTCTTCCTGTTTTCTTCTCTTTCTCTTTTCCTTTCCTTTTCCTGTTTTCCCAATTTTTTCCCGCTTCCCTTTTCATTTCTTCTTTTCCTCTCCTTCCTCCTATTCCCACTCCCATTCCCGCTTTTCCTGGAGAATTTGGTGCCCCTCACTCACCTCCCCCCTTCCCCTCCGGGGTTTTCTCTCAGCGCTGGGAATTGTTCCCTGGGAATTTTCCTTGGGAATTTTTTCCTTGGGAATCGCCCCGGGAGGATGAAGCTGCTGGAGGAATTCCAGCTTCGAGACCATCAACTCGCAGCTGACCGTGGAGACGGGCGAGCCCACATCATCGGCAGGTGAGGGCCAGAAGTCGGGAATTCTGCTCCGGGAAAGCTCAGGGTGTGGGAATTCTGCCCTGGGAATCTGGGAATTCTGCCTGGGAAAAGCTCTGAAAAATCTGGGAATTCTGCCCTGGGAATCTGGGAATTCTGCCCTGGGAAAGCTCAGGGGAATTTGGGAATTCTGCCCTGGGAATCTGGGAATTCTGCCCTGGGAAAAGCTCTGAAAATCTGGGAATTCTGCCCTGGGAATCTGGGAATTCTGCCCTGGGAAAAGCTCTGAAAATCTGGGAATTCTGCCCTGGGAATCTGGGAATTCTGCCCTGGGAAAACTCTGGGAATTTGGGAATTCTGCTCCAGGAAAAGCTCAGGGAATTTTGGGAATTCTGCCCTGGGAATTTGGGGAATTCTGCTCCAGGGAAAAGGTCAGGGAATTTGGGAATTCTGCTCCAGGGAAAAGCTCAGGGAATTTGGGAATTCTGCCCTGGGAAAAGCTCAGGAAATTTGGGGAATTCTGCTCCAGGAAAAGCTCAGGGAATTTGGGAATTCTGCCCTGGGAATCTGGGGAATTCTGTCCTGGGAATCTGGGAATTCTGCTCAGGAAAAGCTCTGAAAATCTGGGGAATTCTGCCCTGGGAATCTGGGGGAATTCTGCCCTGGGAAAAGCTCCTGAACATCTGGGAATTCTGCCCTGGGAATCTGGGAATTCTGCCCTGGGAAGCCTCAGGGGAATTTGGGAATTCTGCTCCAGGAAAGCTCTGGGGAATTTGGGGAATTCTGCCCTGGGAATCTGGGAATTCCTGCCCTGGGGAAAAGCTCTGAAAATCTGGGAATTCTGCCCTGGGAATCTCAGAATTCTGCCCTGGGAAAAGCTCTGAAAATCTGGGGAATTCTGCCCTGGGGAATCTGGGGAATTCTGCCCTGGGAGAAAAGCTCAGGGGAATTTGGGAATTCTGCTCCAGGGAAAAGCTCAGGGAATTTGGGAATTCTGCCCTGGGGAATCTGGGGATTCTGCCTGGGAAAAGCTCAGGGGAATTTGGGAATTCTGCTCAGGAAAAGCTCAGGGAATTTGGGAATTCTGCCCTGGGAATCTGGGATTCTGCTCAGGGAAAGCTCAGGGGAATTTGGGAATTCTGCTCAGGAAAGCTCAGGGAATTTGGGGAATTCTGCCCTGGGAATCTGGGATTCTGCCCTGGGAAAGCTCAGGAGTTGGGAATTCTGCCCTGGGAATCTGGGAATTCTGCTCAGGAAAAGTTTTTGGGGTTTGGGAATTCTGCTCCTGGAAAAGCCCCCAGGGATCAGAGAATGCTGCCCTGGGAAAGCTCAGGGAAATTTGGGAATTCTGCTCCAGGGAATCTCAGAATTCTGGGCCTGGAAAAATCTCTGAATATCTGGGGAATTCTGCCCCTGGAAAAAAACTCTGGGAATTTAGGGAATTCTGCCCCAGGAGAAGGTCCTGGGTTGGGGAGTACTGCTCAGGAAAAGCTCTGAAAATCTGGGAATTCTGCTCAGAAATCAGGGAGTTCTGGCCCTGGAAAAGCTCTGAATATCTGGGAATTCTGGCCTGGGAAAAGTTCTGGGAATTTGGGAATTCTGGGCCTGGAAAAGCTCCAGGAAACCCAGGAATTCTGCCCTGGGAAAAGCTCTGAAAATCTGAGAATGCTGCTCCAGGAATCAGGGAATGCTGGCCCTGGAAAAGCTCTGGGAATTTGGGAATTCTGCTTCAGGAAAAGGTCTTGGAGTTGGGGAATTCTGCTCCAGGAAAAACTCTGGGAATCTGGGAATTCTGTCCTGAGAAAAGCTGCAAGGATTCTGGAAATTGGGGAATCCTGCCCCTGGAAAATGTTCAGGAAATTTGGGAATTCTGTCCCTTAGAAAAAGCTCGGAGAATTTGGGAGTTCTGCCCCTGAAAATGCTCAGGGAATTTGGGAATTCTGGCCCTGGAAAAGCCCCAGGGATCAGGGAATTCTGCCCTGGGAAACACGCTGAAAATCTGGGAATTATGTCCTGAGAAAAGCTCTGAAAAAGCTCTGGGAATTCTGCTCCAGGAGTCTGGGAATTCTGGGCCTGGAAAAAGCTCTGAAAATCTGGAAATTCTGCTCCTGGAAAAGACTCTGGGAATTTGGGAATTCTGCCCCAGGAGAAGGTCCTGGAGTTGGGGAATTCTGCCCCGGGAAAAGCTCTGAAAATCTGGGAATTCTGTCCTGAGAAATTTGGAATTCTGGCCCTGGAAAAACTCTGGGGATCTGGGAATTCTGGCCTGGGAAAAGTTCTGGGAATTTGGGAATTCTGGGCCTGGAAAAGCTCCAGAAATTTGGGAATTCTGCCCTGGGAAAAGCTCTGAAAATCTGGGAATTCTGTCCTGAGAAATTTGGAATTCTGGCCCTGGAAAAACTCTGGGGATCTGGGAATTCTGGCCTGGGAAAAGTTCTGGGAATTTGGGAATTCTGGGCCTGGAAAAGCTCCAGAAATTTGGGAATTCTGCCCTGGGAAAAGCTGTGAAAATCTGGGAATTCTGCCCTGGTAAAAGTTCTGGGAATTTGGGAATTCTGCCCCAGGAAAAGGTCCTGGAGTTGGAGAATTCTGCTCCAGGAAAAACTCTGAATATCTGGGAATTCTGCTCCAGAAATCTGGGAATTCTGCCCCGTGAAAAGCTCTGAATATCTGGGAATTCTGTCCTGAGAAAAGCTGCAAGGATTCTGGAAATTGGGGAATTCTGACCCTGGAAATGTTCAGGAAATTTGGGAATTCTGTCCCTTGGAAAAAGCTCTGAGAATTTGGGAATTCTGCCCCTGAAAATGCTCAGGGAATTTGGGAATTTTGCCCCTGGAAAAGATCCAGGGGTTGGGGAATTCTGCTGCAGGAAAAGCTCTAAAAATCTGGGAATTCTGGCCTGGGAAAAGTTCTGGGAATTTGGGAATTCTGGGCCTGGAAAAGCTGTGAAAAATCTGGGAATTTTGCCCCTGGGAGTTCTGGGAATTCTGAGCCTGGAAAAATTCTGGAAATTCTGAACCTGGAAAAACTCTGGGAATTTGGGAGTTCTGTTAATTCTGAGCCTGGAAAAACTGGGAATTCTGAGCCTGGAAAAACTCTGGGAATCTCAGGAGTCTGGGAATTCTGAGCCTGGAAGAACTCTGGGAATCTGGGAATTCTGTGAATTCTGGGTCTGGAAAAACTCTGGGAATCTCAGGAATCTGGGAATTCTGGGTCTGGAAAATCTCTGGGAATTGTCTGCCTGGAAAAGCTCTGGGAATTCTGGGAATTCTGAGCCTGGAAAAGCTCTGGGAATTTTAGGAATCTGGGAATTCTGAGCCTGGAAAAACTCTGGGAATCTGGGAATTATGCAAATTCTGGGTCTGGAAAAACTCTGGGAATCTGGGAATTCTGCTCTGGGAATTCTGTGAATTCTGAGCCTGGAAAAACTCTGGGAATTCTGAACCTGGAAAAACTCTGGGAATCTCAGGATTCTGGGAATTCTGAGCCTGGATAAACTCTGGGAATCTCAGGAATCTGGGAATTCTGGGTCTGGAAAAACTCTGTGAATTCTGAGCCTGGAAAAGCTCTGGGAATCTGGGAATTCTGTGAATTCTGAGGCTGGAAAAGCTCTGGGAATCTGGGAATTCTGTGAATTCTGAGCCTGGAAAAACTGGGAATTCTGAGCCTGGAAAAACTCTGTGAATTCTGAGCCTGGAAAAACTCTGTGAATTCTGAACCTGGAAAAACTCTGGGAATCTCAGGATTCTGGGAATTCTGAGCCTGGATAAACTCTGGGAATCTCAGGAATCTGGGAATTCTGGGTCTGGAAAAACTCTGAATTCTGAGCCTGGAAAAGCTCTGGGAATTGTCTGCCTGGAAAAGCTCTGGGAATCTGGGAATTCTGTGAATTCTGGGTCTGGAAAAACTTTGGGAATTCTGAACCTGGAAAAGCTCTGGGAATTCTGGGAATTCTGAGCCTGGAAAAGCTCTGGGAATCTCAGGAATCTGTGAATTGTTTGAGCTTGGAAAAGTCCCAGGGATCAGGGAATTCTGAGCCTGGAAAAATTGGGAATCTGGGAATTCTGTGAATTCTGGGTCTGGAAAAACTCTGGGAATTCTGGGCCTGGAAAAGCTCTGGGAATTTTAGGAATCTGGGAATTCTGAGCCTGGAAAAACTCTGGGAATCTGGGAATTCTGCTCTGGGAATTCTGTGAATTCTGAGCCTGGAAAAACTCTGGGAATTCTGAACCTGGAAAAACTCTGGGCATCTCAGGATTCTGGGAATTCTGAGCCTGGAAAAACTCTGGGAATCTGGGAATTCTGGGAATTCTGGGTCTGGAAAAACTCTGGGAATCTCAGAGTTCTGGGAATTTAGAGCCTGGAAAAGCTCTGGGAATCTCAGGAATCTGGGAATTCTGGGTCTGGAAAAACTCTGGGAATTCTGAGCCTGGAAAAACTCTGGGAATTCTGAACCTGGAAAAGCTCTGGGAATTCTGGGAATTCTGAGCCTGGAAAAGCTCTGGGAATCTGGGAATTCTGGGAATTCTGAACCTGGAAAAACTCTGGGAATCTCAGGATTCTGGGAATTCTGGGTCTGGAAAAACTCTGGGAATCTGGGAATTCTGTGAATTTCGAGCCTGGAAAAGCTCTGGGAATTTGGGAATGCTGCGAATTTTGGGTCTGGAAAAACTCTGGGAATTTTGAGCCTGGAAAAGCTCTGGGAATTGTCTGCCTGGAAAAGCTCTGGGAATCTGGGAATTCTGTGAATTCTGAGCCTGGAAAAACTCTGGGAATTCTGAACTTGGAAAAACTCTGGGAATCTCAGAAATCTGGGAATTCTGAGTCTGGAAAAACTGGGAGTTCTGAGCCTGGAAGAACTCTGGGAATCTGGGAATTCTGGGAATTCTGGGTCTGGAAAAGCTATGGGAATTTTAGGAATCTGGGAATTCTGAGCCTGGAAAAACTCTGAGAATCTGGGAATTCTGTGAATTCTGAGCCTGGAAAAACTCTGGGAATCTCAGGAATCTGGGAATTCTTGGAATTCTGGGTCTGGAAAAACTCTGGGAATCTGGGAATTCTGGGCCTGGAAAAAGTTTCCCACCTTTCCCCCATTTTTCCCATTTTCCCCCATTTTTCCCCCCCTTTTCCCCCATTTTTCCCCCTTTTTCCCCCATTTTTCCCATTTCCCCTTTTTCCCCCATTTCCCTTCCCTGAGTGTCCCCAGGATCGAGAGCTACTCGTGCAAGCTGGCGGGCATTGACAAGCAGCTCTTCAAGCAGTTCTGCCAGGAGGGGCGGCCGCAGGCGCTGGAGGCGCTGAGCCCGCCCCAGACGGCGGGGCTGAGCCCCAGCAGGTACTGGGGATACTGGGGATACTGGGAATGGGCACTGGGGATACTGGGAATGGCGCTGAGCCCGCCCCAGACGGCGGGGCTGAGCCCCAGCAGGTACTGGGAGCACTGGGAGTACTGGGAGCACTGGGAATGGCGCTGAGCCCGCCCCAGACGGCAGGGCTGAGCCCCAGCAGGTACTGGGAGCACTGGGAGTACTGGGGATACTGGGGATACTGGGAATGGCCCTGAGCCCGCCCCAGACGGCGGGGCTGAGCCCCAGCAGGTACTGGGGATACTGGGAGTACTGGGCATACTGGGAATGGCGCTGAGCCCGCCCCAGACGGCAGGGCTGAGCCCCAGCAGTTACTGGGAGCACTGGGAATGGGCACTGGGGATACTGGGAGCACTGGGAATTGCACTGGGGATACTGGGAGTATTGGGACTACTGGGAATGGGCACTGGGCATACTGGGAATGGCGCTGGGAATTGCACTGGGGATACTGGGAGTATTGGGAGTACTGGGAATGGGCACTGGGGATACTGGGAGTACTGGGAGCACTGGGAATGGGCACTGGGAGTACTGGGAGTACTGGGAATGGGCACTGGGCATACTGGGAATGGGCACCGGGAATACTGGAAGTACTGGGAATTGCACTGGGGATACTGGGAGCCCTGGGAATTGCACTGGGGATACTGGGAGTATTGGGAGTACTGGGAATGTGCACTGGGAATACCTCGAGCACTGGGAATGGGCACTGGGCATACTGGGAATGGCCCTGAGCCCGCCCCAGACAGCGGGGCTGAGCCCCAGCAGGTGGGAACTGGGCATACTGGGAGTACTGGGAATGGGCACTGGGAGTACTGGGAGTACTGGGATGGCATTGGGAATGGGCACTGGGAACACAGTGACACAGGGTGACACCAGTGACTCCAGTTCACACCAGTAACACCAGTAACACCAGTAACACCAGTAACACCAGTAACCCCAGTTTGTGTGGCAGGCAGGGCAGGGGGCTCTCCGGGGACGAGCTCTGCCCGCTCAGCGACACCAGTAACACCAGTAACACCAGTAACACCAGTAACCCCAGTTGCATTCCCAGGCAGGGCAGGGGGCTCTCGGGGGACGAGCTGTGCCCGCCTCAGCGACACCAGTAACACCAGTAACACCAGTAACACCAGTAACACCAGTAACACCAGTAACCCCAGTTTGTGTGGCAGGCAGGGCAGGGGGACACTCCGGGGGACGAGCTGTGCCCGCTCAGCGACACCAGTAACACCAGTAACACCAGTAACACCAGTAACACCAGTAACCCCAGTTTGTGTGTGGCAGGCAGGGCAGGGGGGCTCTTGGGGGACGAGCTCAGCCCGGCTCAGCGACACCAGTAACACCAGTAACACCAGTAACACCAGTAACACCAGTTTGTGTGGCAGGCAGGGCAGGGGGGCTCTTGGGGGACGAGCTGTGCCCGCTCAGCTGACACCAGTAACACCAGTAACCCCAGTAACACCAGTAACACCAGTTTGTGTGGCAGGCAGGGCAGGGGGCTCTCTGGGGGACGAGCTCAGCCCGCTCAGCGACACCAGTAACACCAGTAACACCAGTGACACCAGTAACACCAGTAACACCAGTAACACCAGTTGCATTCCCAGGCAGGGCAGGGGGGCTCTCCGGGGGACGAGCTCAGCCCGCTCAGCGACACCAGTTCACACCAGTAACACCAGTAACCCCCAGTTTGTGTGGCAGGCAGGGCAGGGGGGCTGTCGGGGACGAGCTCTGCCCGCTCAGCGACACCAGTAACACCAGTAACACCAGTAACCCCCAGTTGGTGTGGCAGGCAGGGCAGGGGGGCTGTCGGGGGGACGAGCTCAGCCCGCTCAGCAACACCAGTAACACCAGTAACACCAGTAACCCCAGTTTGTGTGGCAGGCAGGGCAGGGGGCTCTCGGGGGCGAGCTCAGCCCGGCTCAGCGACACCAGTAACCCCAGTAACACCAGTAACACCAGTAACACCAGTTGCATTCCCAGGCAGGGCAGGGGACACTCCGGGGGACGAGCTCAGCCCGGCTCAGCGACACCAGTAACACCAGTAACACCAGTAACCCCAGTTGCATTCCCAGGCAGGGCAGGGGGGCTCTCCGGGGGACGAGCTCAGCCCGCTCAGTGACACCAGTAACACCAGTAACACCAGTAACACCAGTTGCATTCCCAGGCAGGGCAGCGGGCTCTCCGGGGGACGAGGCTGTGCCCGCTCAGCGACACCAGTAACACCAGTAACACCAGTAACACCAGTTTGTGTGGCAGGCAGGGCAGGGGGGCTCTCCGGGGGACGAAGCTGTGCCCGCTCAGCGACACCAGTAACACCAGTGACACCAGTAACACCAGTAACCCCAGTTGCATTCCCAGGCAGGGCAGGGGGCTCTCCGGGGACGAGCTCAGCCCGCTCAGCGACACCAGTAACACCAGTAACACCAGTGACACCAGTAACACCAGTAACCCCAGTTTGTGTGGCAGGCAGGGCAGGGGGGCTCTCTGGGGGCGAGCTCAGCCCGCTCAGCGACACCAGTAACACCAGTAACACCAGTAACACCAGTAACACCAGTTGCATTCCCAGGCAGGGCAGGGGGGCTCTCGCGGGGGACGAGCTCAGCCCGGCTCAGCGACACCAGTAACACCAGTAATACCAGTAACACCAGTATCACCAGTAACCCCAGTTGCATTCCCAGGCAGGGCAGGGGGCTCTGCGGGGACGAGCTCAGCCCGCTCAGCGACACCAGTAACACCAGTAACACCAGTAACACCAGTTGCATTCCCAGGCAGGGCAGGGGGCTCTCGGGGGACGAGCTGTGCCTGCTCAGCGACACCAGTAACACCAGTAACACCAGTTTGTGTGGCAGGCAGGGCAGGGGGCTCTCCGGGGGACGAGCTCAGCCCGCTCAGCGACACCAGTAACACCAGTAACACCAGTAACACCAGTAACCCCAGTTTGTGTGGCAGGCAGGGGCAGGGGGCTCTCCGGGAGACCCGAGCTCAGCCCGGCTCAGCGACACCAGTAACACCAGTGACACCAGTAACACCAGTAACACCAGTAACACCAGCTGCATTCCCAGGCAGGGCAGGGGGCTGTCGGGGGACGAGCTGTGCCCGCTCAGCGACACCAGTAACACCAGTAACCCCAGTAACACCAGTAACACCAGTTTGTGTGGCAGGCAGGGCAGGGGACACTCCGGGGACGAGCTGTGCCCGCTCAGCGACACCAGTAACACCAGTAACACCAGTAACCCCAGTTTGTGTGGCAGGCAGGGCAGGGGACACTCCGGGGACGAGCTCAGCCCGGCTCAGCGACACCAGTAACACCAGTAACACCAGTAACACCAGTAACACCAGTAACACCAGTGACACCAGTAACACCAGTAACCCCAGTTTGTGTGGCAGGCAGGGCAGGGGACACTCGGGGGACGAGCTCAGCCCGGCTCAGCGACACCAGTAACACCAGTAACACCAGTGACACCAGTAACACCAGTAACCCCAGTTGCATTCCCAGGCAGGGCAGGGGGACACTCTGGGGGACGAGCTCAGCCCAGCTCAGCGACACCAGTAACACCAGTAACACCAGTAACACCAGTTGCATTCCCAGGCAGGGCAGGGGGCTCTCTGGGGACGAGCTCAGCCCGCTCAGCTGACACCAGTAACACCAGTAACCCCAGTAACACCAGTTGCATTCCCAGGCAGGGCAGGGGGGCTCTCCGGGGGACGAGCTCAGCCCGGCTCAGCGACACCAGTTCACACCAGTAACACCAGTAACCCCAGTTTGTGTGGCAGGCAGGGCAGGGGGGCTCTCCGGGGGCGAGCTCAGCCCGGCTCAGCGACACCAGTAACACCAGTAACACCAGTAACCCCCAGTTGGTGTGGCAGGCAGGGCAGGGGGCTGTCGGGGGGACGAGCTCAGCCCGCTCAGCAACACCAGTAACACCAGTAACACCAGTAACACCAGTAACACCAGTAACCCCAGTTGGTGTGGCAGGCAGGGCAGGGGGGCTCTCCGGGGGCGAGCTCAGCCCGGCTCAGCGACACCAGTAACCCCAGTAACACCAGTAACACCAGTTGCATTCCCAGGCAGGGCAGGGGGGCTCTCCGGGGGACGAGCTCAGCCAGCTCAGTGACACCAGTAACACCAGTAACACCAGTAACACCAGTTGCATTCCCAGGCAGGGCAGGGGGGCTGTCGGGGGACGAGCTCCAGCCCAGCTCAGCGACACCAGTAACACCAGTAACACCAGTAACACCAGTTGCATTCCCAGGCAGGGCAGGGGGCTCTCCGGGGGACGAGCTCAGCCCGGCTCAGTGACACCAGTAACACCAGTAACACCAGTAACACCAGTTGCATTCCCAGGCAGGGCAGGGGGGCTGTCGGGGGACGAGCTCAGCCCGCTCAGCGACACCAGTAACACCAGTAACACCAGTAACACCAGTTGCATTCCCAGGCAGGGCAGGGGGGCTGTCGGGGGGCGAGCTCAGCCCGGCTCAGTGACACCAGTAACACCAGTAACACCAGTAACACCAGTTGCATTCCCAGGCAGGGGCAGCGGGCTCTCCGGGGGACGAGCTGTGCCCGCTCAGCGACACCAGTAACACCAGTAACACCAGTAACACCAGTTTGTGTGGCAGGCAGGGCAGGGGGCTCTCCGGGGGGACGAGCTGTGCCCGGCTCAGCGACACCAGTAACACCAGTGACACCAGTAACACCAGTAACACCAGTAACACCAGTAACACCAGTAACCCCAGTTGCATTCCCAGGCAGGGCAGGGGGGCTCTCCGGGGGACGAGCTCAGCCCGGCTCAGCGACACCAGTAACACCAGTAACACCAGTAACACCAGTTGCATTCCCAGGCAGGGCAGGGGGCTCTCTGGGGGCGAGCTCAGCCCGGCTCAGCGACACCAGTAACACCAGTAACACCAGTAACACCAGTAACACCAGTTGCATTCCCAGGCAGGGCAGGGGGGCTCTCGCGGGGGACGAGCTCAGCCAGCTCAGCGACACCAGTAACACCAGTAATACCAGTAACACCAGTATCACCAGTAACCCCAGTTGCATTCCCAGGCAGGGGCAGGGGGCTCTGCGGGGGACGAGCTCAGCCAGCTCAGCGACACCAGTAACACCAGTAACACCAGTAACACCAGTTGCATTCCCAGGCAGGGCAGGGGGCTCTCCGGGGGCGAGCTGTGCCTGCTCAGCGACACCAGTAACACCAGTAACACCAGTTTGTGTGGCAGGCAGGGCAGGGGGCTCTCCGGGGACGAGCTCAGCCCGGCTCAGCGACACCAGTAACACCAGTAACACCAGTAACCCCAGTTTGTGTGGCAGGCAGGGCAGGGGGGCTCTCCGAGGGGCGAGCTCAGCCCGGCTCAGCGACACCAGTAACACCAGTAACACCAGTAACACCAGCTGCATTCCCAGGCAGGGCAGGGGGCTGTCGGGGGGACGAGCTGTGCCCGCTCAGCGACACCAGTAACACCAGTAACCCCAGTAACACCAGTAACACCAGTTTGTGTGGCAGGCAGGGCAGGGGACACTCCGGGAGACGAGCTGTGCCTGCTCAGCGACACCAGTAACACCAGTAACACCAGTAACCCCAGTTTGTGTGGCAGGCAGGGCAGGGGACACTCCGGGGGCCGAGCTCAGCCCGCTCAGCGACACCAGTAACACCAGTAACACCAGTAACACCAGTGACACCAGTAACACCAGTAACCCCAGTTTGTGTGGCAGGCAGGGGCAGGGGACACTCCGGGGACGAGCTCAGCCCGGCTCAGCGACACCAGTAACACCAGTAACACCAGTAACACCAGTGACACCAGTAACACCAGTAACCCCAGTTGCATTCCCAGGCAGGGCAGGGGGCTCTGCGGGGGACGAGCTCAGCCAGCTCAGCGACACCAGTAACACCAGTGACACCAGTAACACCAGTGACACCAGTAACACCAGTAACACCAGTAACACCAGTAACACCAGTTGCATTCCCAGGCAGGGCAGGGGGGCTCTCCGGGGGACGAGCTCTGCCCGCTCAGCGACACCAGTAACACCAGTAACACCAGTAACCCCAGTTTGTGTGGCAGGCAGGGCAGGGGGCTCTCCGGGGACGAGCTCTGCCCGGCTCAGCGACACCAGTAACACCAGTAACACCAGTAACACCAGTAACCCCAGTAACACCAGTAACCCCAGTTGCATTCCCAGGCAGGGCAGGGGGGCTCTCGGGGGGACGAGCTGTGCCCGCTCAGCGACACCAGTAACACCAGTAACACCA
>JAPFBE010000864.1:0-23000 GCA_034336665.1 Luscinia megarhynchos | reverse complement strand
GTCTGCCAGTGCCAGCAGGAGGAAGTGGCTGATGGAGCTGCTGTTGGACATTGCGTGTGTCTTGGAATGGGGATCTGTGTTAAAGTTAATCATGGAATAGTTCAGTTTTCTGGAGAGGACTTTAAATATCCCAGCCCAGCACAGGTGGCACTTCCACTGCCTGCCTCGGGCTCTGCTGCCTGGAGCTGTCCTGCACCAGCAGCTGCTTCCCTGTGCCCAGGGCTGGGCCCTGCCAGTGCTGCCAGCAGCCCAGCCCCAGCCCTGAGCCAGCTCTGCCTGCAGACCCCTCCCAGCCCAGGGCACTGACCAGGGCCAGCTCTGCACCTCTGCAGGCTCTGATGGCAATATCAAAGCAGCTCTGGGGAGGCTGGAGAAGAAGTGACACTGATGCTGCCTGTAAAAGGGCCCACTGTCTTTATTTATGACAATGCTTGGTTTATTATTAAGATTTGAGAGCCTAACTATATAGCATGTGCTTAACACAGAGATGAATATCAGTTTACAATTTCCCATGAGGTAACCCAGAACAGTAGTTTTAAAAAAAGTAGGATTTTCCTTCCTGTAGGGCTCCTACCTTGCTGTGCTTCCTGTATTAAACTTGAAATGGGTAAATGTCATGCTGGGACAGTGCAATTTCATCCTCACCACACAAGAAGAACACTTCCAAGCCCACCAGCTGTCTCCTTCAGCCCAGACCTTGTCCCCAGTGCTGTGTGAGCAGCTCAGGTTTGGCTCAGGGCTTCCCTGGCGGGCTAGCAGACTCCCTGCCCTTGCAGCACCCTGGGCTGCAGGACCCTGTCTCTGCAGGACAGTCCTGGGCACCCTGGCTGCTCTGACAAGAGAGGATCAGAGGAATGTACTCCTGAGCCTGCAGGCATTGGGATGTTCAGCTATAGGAGATCTCTCCAGGGAGCTGCATGCCTTGTCCTGCAGCCAGGGGCTTCCTGTGTCAAGGGCTGGGAGTGATTCTGCCCCAGTCACTTCTGGTATCTTCCCAGCCTGACTGATTGGGCTCTCTGTGCCTCTGTGCTTGTGCCTGGGGTGGCTGCAGGCGGGCGCCCCAGCCCTGCTGGGCTGTGAGAAGAGCTGCTCAGCAGAGAGAAATGATGCTTTTGAAGCTCTTCTTGCTTGCAATGGAAAGTAAGCTCTGTGCCAGGAGTCCAGCCCAGATGAGCAGCACAGACACAGCTCAAAATTTTAATGACCCCTTGGGGCTTGGTTGCTGTTTACATGGTTACCTGAGTATGCTCAAGAAACTTCCGGGGCTCAGAGTTAAATTGGTTAAAGTTCCTTGAACTTTAATGGATGCTCCGAGGGCACATGATGCTTTCTAAAATGTCCTCAAGGTTCCAGTTAGAGCAGAACAATGGGCGTGATGACGGGGTGGGGACAATGCAGGGAAGGTGTTTCTGATGCTGAGAGCAAACCTTGGATGTGTTTGGGAATGCAAAGGGCCAAGGCCTGAGCAGGACCCTGCTCTGCAGGACAGCCCTGGGCACCCCTGGCTGCTCTACACAAGAGAGAATCAGAGAATGTACTCACAGAGTCTGTAGGCATTGGGATGTTCCAGCTTTAGGAGATGGCTCCAGGAGCTGCAGCTGCCTTGTCCTGCAGCCAGAGGCTTCCTGTGTCAAGGACTGGGAGTGATTCTGCCCCAGACACTTCTGAGCATCTTCCCAGCCCTGACTGATTGATGCTCTCTGTGCCTTTGTGCTGTGTCTGGGGTGGCTGCAGGCAGTGCCCCAGCCCTGCTGGGCTGGGAGAAGAGCTGCTCAGCAAGAGAAATGTGCTTTTGAAGCTCTTCTTGGTTGCAAGCAAGTTGCTCTGTGCCAGGAGTCCAGCCCAGATGAGCAGCACAGACACAGCTCAAAGATTTTAATGACCCCTTCGGGGCTTTGGTGCTGCTTACATCAGATTCAGTCCCTAAGAGTGTGCTCAAGAAACTTCTCAACAACTCAAAGTTAAATTGAATTTCAAAAGTTTCTTGAACTTTTAATGGATGCCATCGAGGCACACGACTAAGAAAATGTCCTCAAGTTCCAGTTAGAGCAGAACACTGCAGGCAGTGATGACAGGTGGGGACAAACCAGGGAAAGGTGTCTCTGATGCTGAGCAAACCTGGATGTGTTTCAGGAATGCAAAGGGCCAAGGCCTGAGCCCCAGCCCCTGGCAAGGCAGATCCTGTCCCTCCCTCATTGCTCAGGGCTCTTCCCGGGCCACTGGGCTCTGGGGATGTGCAATGCCAAGGGCAGGAGCATGGGGCGGCCCCTGCCAGGCTGCTGAGCAGGGACAAGGAGGCAATGAGGCCCCAGCACAGCAAGGCTCACTTGTCCCCTGCTGGCCTCAGGCCCAGGGCCAGCAGCCATGGCCCAAGTGCTGCAGCAGTTGGCTCTGGCAGGGCCTTTCAGCTGCTGCCCATCCCTGTGCCCTGTGCAGCCCAGGCTGTCCTACGGTGTCCATGCCCTGCGCCTCTGTCCCTGCAGGCTGTCGGCATCCCCCGGCTGCCCCACCTCGCTGGCCCTTCCTTTGCTGACAGCTCTGCGTCCTGCCTGCCTCTGCCTGGCCACACAGAGCCTTGGGCTGCTCCAGGCTCCTTCTGGGGATGTGTTTCACCCCAGCCCTGCCCTGGGAGAGAAATTCCTTCATCCTTGTGTCCAGTCTGGACCTCCTCAGCTGCACTTGACATTAATTTTCTTTTTCCAGGTGTTCTCTACTATTTCAAACGTATCCACCATCTGTGAAACAACCCTTCAAGCACTCCCAGGGTTTCCTCTCCTGTCCTCATTCTCCATTCAGCTGAGCACAGAGCTCCTTTGCCCTTACACAGTGCTTATCTGCTGGAGGCCATGGGCATCTGGACAAGAAAGACAGTTCTCTTCTGTAGGAAGGAAACCACGGAATCCCAGGGTTTTGTATGAAGAGGAGAGGCAATCACCAGAGGTCAGGTCAAGTCAGACCTGTCTGTCATTGCAGCTTTTGCCTGAAAGCAACTCTTGGTTATATGTAGAGTTTTCGAAGGGGAATTCCATTTCAGCCATGGGTGCCTGGACCGGAATCACAGTTCTTCTCCACAGGGAGGAAAGGGCAGAGCCCCAGTGGTTCAAACGCTGATTAGAGGTGGCCTCAATGAGGCCAAGGCCAGCCAGACCGGTTTGTCTTGGCAGCATTTGTCTGGGAGCAATCCTTGGATAGCCAGAATTTGGGAGGCAAAATCCCAGTTTTGTCTATGGGCATCTGGACAAGAAAAACTATTCTTTCCCATAGGAAGGAAAGTAGGAAACCCCAGTGTTTTAAAGGCAAATGAGAGCTGGCCCTCAGGAAGGCAAAGGAACCTAGACATTCCTGGCAGCTTTTGTCTAAGGGCTATCCTTGGACATAAGGAATTTTGGAGGCAGATTCCCAAGTTTGGCTGAGTATGCGTGCACTTGAAAGATTTTTTTTCCAAAGGAAGAAAAGCATGGCCCCCCAGTGTTTGAAAGGCAGGTGCAAGGTGGTCCCTCAAGAGGCAAAGGCCAGCCAGAGCTGTCTGTCCTGGCAGGTTTCATATGCGAACAATCCAAGAATATAATCAAATTTGGAGGTAGAAGCCAAATTTTGGCCATGGGCACCTGGAGGAGGACAGCTCTTTCCCACAGGAAGGAAAGCACAGAAATCCAAGGGGTCGAGGGGCAGATGAGAAGAAACCCTCAACATTCCAAGGTCAGCTGGACCAGTCAGGCAGCCCACAGGAGGCCAAGCCAAGCAGACCTGTTCCACAATGGACTCTTTGTCCCATGAGGTGCCTGGCCTCCCACAGCTCCTCACAGCCTCCCACAGCCTTTCATGGCCCCTCACAGCCCCTCATGGCCCCTCACAGCTCCTCACAGTCCCTCATGGCCCCTCATGTTGCAAGTTGATAAACTTTATATATTAATTTAGCATTAGAAGTAGTTATGCTAAGGGTTGTCTTATAAACTAGGCCCTGTGTTGGCAGACTCTGTACTATTTAGTTAAAGCCAATTATCTGTATGTACTGATGTAAAACTTGCTAAGACAGTAGAAATGTTATCTTATGAGTAGTTCATTGTTTGTCTACATGATGTATGAGACTTATCTAGGAAGGGATGTAACAATTTATTACTAAAAGAAATGTAGGGGGACTGGAGAAACCTTGAGAAAATCATGTAGGGGTAGTGAAGCAAAAAGATCAAAGAGTGAAAGAATTCTTTTAGAAGGGTATTTAAGCCCTGAAGAAATGTGATTAATTTGGGCTCTGACTTTGGACGCTAGTCCTCAGACCCCAGGGCCCTCAATAAAGCACCGCACTAAACAACTCTGTTGTTTCGTGTTTCTTCTTCACTGTCGGGCAACAGTTTTCTGGCGACCGCGGCAGGACTCCGAAGGTGGCTGGGGCGGTTCGCGTCCTGATCCACTCCACGCCGGCACCGAGTGATTCTCGGGGAGTCATCCGTTCGTGACCCCCGCACCTGTCGGACAACTGCAGGAGGTAAGCCCGAAGGTGCTTTATTTTCTGGTACTGGGTGCCTGCCCGTAAGACGAAGCATCGGCTCCGCTGGGTTGGGCTAAAGACGTCTTGGGTAAAGCCTAGGCGCCGGCTGTAAGACGCGGCGAAAGCTTCGCTGGTCCGGCACTTGTTCCCCCGCGGCGTCGGAGGGTGACAAGTTGGTTGGTTGGTTGGTCTATCTTTCTATCTGCATAGATTTTCTTTCTTTTTTTGTCTATTCTGTTTGGGAATGATGCCGCTGAGAACTTTTAAGGCATTGGTACAATCTGATGGGAAGGTTCCGGAGAATACTCCCTTGGGGTGTCTATTAAAGAAATGGAAGAAAGGGGGGTTCTCTGAAGAAGGTTTGACAAAAGGGAAGTTGATTGATTATTGTAATAATTGGTGGCCACTTTATGTGTCTGAAGGGGGGCCTGAGTGGCCATTAAATGGGACGATTGACAAAGGTAAAATAACTCCTCTAATGCAATATTTGAAAGATAATGAAAAATGGGATGAAATGCCATACTTGGATTTGTTTTATTATTTGGGAAGGCAACCGGAATGGTTGAAAGAGTGTGAGATATTGATGATTTGACTTCAAGATGAGAAGGAAGATTGTCTGGGGTGTAAGAAAAAGGGATTGTGTGTGGATTGTGCGGTAAAGTTGGATAAAAAGGAGGAGGATATGTCCCTATATGTTGCTGGTCCATCTCGTGCGGGTCCCTCTGCCCCATCATTAAGGGAGGAGGAGTCGGGGGAGAGCGGTGAGGACGAAGAAGATGAAACCACGGAGTCCCCTCGGACCCTGGGGGTTTCTCGGCTTTCAGTAATCCTGCACCCTCAAACCCCCTCCCCAGGGGCCTCCCGTGAGATTCAGAGGACTCCGCTGGCTTCCCGTACCCGACAGGGTCGGAAGAACCAAATGGAGCCACAATTGATTGCCCCTCTTAGGGAAGCGGTTGGACCCCAAGGGGAACGGGTCATAGTTAAGGTACCGTTCTCACCTAGTGATTTAGTTATATGGAAACAGTCGGCTGGAAGTTATAGGGAAGATCCAGAAAGAACTGCACGGGTGGTAAAGATGGTTGTTAAAACTCAGAATCCGGATTGGAATGATTTGCAGGTTCTGCTAGATACATTGATGGATTCCACTGAAAAGGAAATGGTGTTGAGAGCTGCTAAGGAGAAAGCTAGGGAAGATATCCGGACCCAGAGAATAATGGGGTTGTCAGTAAATGAAGTAGTTCCCCAGGATGATCCGGGATGGGATCCGAATACTGGGGAAGGGTACCGCAGACTAAAACAGTTCCAAGAGTTAGTAATAGAAGGGGTCAGAAGTGGAATGCCTAAGACGTTGAACTGGTCTAAATTATATACGGTCAAGCAGGAGAAAAATGAGTCCCCCTCGGCTTTTCTAGAAAGGCTGAAAGAGGCAGCTAGACGGTTTACTAGTCTGGATGTGGAGTCGGAGGCTGGGCAATTACAAATAGCTTTGTTGTTTACTGGGCAATCTCAGGATGATATCAGAAAGAAATTGCAGAAGTTAGAAGGAGAGGATACCCGGAGGTTAGAAAAGTTATTGGAGACAGCATGGAAAGTGTACAATAATAGGGAAAAGGAAACAGCCAAGCGTCAGCAGGCTAGTATTCTGGCATTAGTACAGCAGACAGGAGGACAACGTGGTAGAGGTAAAGGAAATAGGGGCAGAGGTCGTGGAGGATTTGGCGGCAGAGGTAGAGGCTTTTACCCGGGAAATAATGGAAATTTTGGACAAGGAAGTTTGGATCCAAATCAGTGTGCTTTTTGTAGACAACTGGGACATTGGAAAACGAGTGCCCCCGCAAGAATAGGGGCTTGGGAGAGGGAGGGGCGGAAACAATGGTAACTTTCTTAGTTACCCTCTTTCGCCAGCAGATGCCGCCTCAAGCCCAAATAATGATGATGGGGAGCTATCAGAATCAGAATCAGAGCTGACTAGATCAGGATTTGAAGGTCAGGATCGAGGTGGAGAGAAAAGAACAGGTATTTAGGGTAGACACTGGTGCAGTACATTCAGTTTTAAATAAGCAACTGGGACCTTTAAGCGACACAACAGTCCAAGTGGTAGGGGCTATGGGACAGGTAAAAGAGAGACCCTTTTTACAACCTATAAGTTTGAGATTCGGAAAGAAAGAATTAGACCATAGATTTTTGTACATGCCAAATTGCCCTGAACCTTTATTTGGGAGAGACTTGTTATCTATTCTAAATGCTAAGATTATATTTGAAAATGGACGGGTGAAATTAGAAATTCCAGATGAAGAGATTGGGAAAATATTTGTGATGAGCGAAGTGGATCCACAGCCTGTCCCACCTGAGATAGAACAAGCAGTTGTGCCATGGGTATGGGAATCAGGGATACCTGGAAAATCGAAAGCAGCTCCCCCAGCAGTAGTAGAATTAAAAGAAGGGGCAAAGCCAGTAAGGGTACGGCAGTACCCCATTAAATTAGAAGCTAAACAGGGAATAGCCCCCATGATTTCTCGGTTCACAGTGTTAGGATTGTTAAAAGAATGTGAATCGGAATATAATACCCCAATTTTTCCGGTTCGGAAACCAAATGGTAAGTACAGGTTAGTGCAGGATTTGAGAGCCATTAATGAAATAGTTAAAGACATTCACCCGGTGGTTGCCAATCCTTATACTCTGTTAACATCCGTATCAGAGAAATTTAAATGGTTTACTGTAATTGACTTGAAAGATGCCTTCTTCTGCATTCCATTGGCTGAAGAGAGTATGAAGTATTTTGCCTTTGAATGGGATGATCCAGCTACAGCACACAAGAAACAGCTCACCTGGACCCGACTTCCCCAAGGTTTCAAGAATAGTCCAACCATCTTCGGTAACCAGCTTGCAAAAGAATTAGAGGTATGGAAAATGACACAGGTAAAGGAGTCTCCTTTCTCTTATACAGTCTTGCAGTATGTAGATGATATACTAATTGCTACGGAAGGGAGAGAGAAGTGTGCTCTATTGACAATTGCCTTGCTGAATATGCTGGGACAAGCAGGGTATCGAGTTTCAAAGGAAAAAGCCCAATTGGTCCGCGAGAGTGTGTTATACTTGGGATGTGAACTTACCCAAGGACAGCGCCGTTTGAGTGTAAATCGAATAGAGGCAATTTGTTCAATTCCACTCCCTAGAAGTCACCAAGAATTAAGATCGTTTCTCGGAATGGTGGGTTGGTGCAGATTATGGATATTAAATTTTGGACTCATGGCCAAACCTTTATATGAGGCCTTAAAAGAACAAAGGTTGGAATGGACTCCTGCCCGGAGGAAAGCATTTCAAAATTTGAAACAGGCCTTAAAAGAAGCACCTGCTTTAGGGCTACCAGATTTAAATAAACCTTTTCAGCTGTATGTGAATGAAAGGCAGCAATTGGCAATTGGTGTGCTGACTCAAAGAATAGGATCATGGAAACGGCCGGTGGGGTACTTCTCGAAGCAATTAGACCCGGTAAGCGCTGGGTGGCCATCCTGCTTAAAGGCTGTGGCAGCTACTGTATTGCTAATACAAGAAGCTCGGAAGTTGACATTAAGGGGAAAAATGACTGTATATGTTCCCCATATGGTTTTGACAGTCTTAGAACAAAAAGGGTCGCATTGGTTGTCATCTAGTAGAATGTTACAGTACCAGGCCATCCTGAGGGAACAGGATGATGTGGAATTAGAGACAACTAACCATGTCAATCCAGCAGAGTTTCTCCGCAGTGAAGCTAAGGGAGAGGAGCTCGCACATGACTGTGTGGAAGTAATAGAACAAGTGTATTCCAGCCGCCCAGATCTGAAGGACACACCGCTGGAAGTGGTGGACTGGGAACTGTTCACAGATGGATCCAGCTTTATGGAAAACGGTACCAGGTACGCAGGGTACGCGGTAGTGACTGTTACACAGGTAATAGAGGCAAAGGCTCTGCCCCCTGGAACTTCAGCACAGAAAGCTGAAATCATTGGACTAACTAGAGCCTTAACCCTGAGCACTGGGAAAAAGGTGAACATTTGGACTGATTCAAAATATGCCTTTGGAGTAATTCACATTCATGGTGCATTGTGGAAAGAAAGAGGGTTGCTTAATTCACAGGGAACTCTAATTAAACATCGTGAAGAAGTTTTGGCTGTGCTCGAAGCAGTTCACAGGCCAAAAGGAGTGGCAGTGATGCATGTACGAGGACATCGAAGAGAAGAAGGGAAAATATTTGATGGGAATCTTCTAGCCGACTTCACCGCCCGGGAAGCCGCTCGACAGGTTTGGACTCAGATGGCCTTGATACCAGTCAAGGTAAACCCTGTGACACCCTACTTGACTCAACAGCCACGATATGCACCTGATGATGAAAAACTGGCAATGCTGCTAAAGGCACAAAAGAATTCTACTGGATGGTATGTTACCGGCACAGGACAAGTGGTGGTACCAGAAAATATAATGAAAACCATTTTAATCATGGAACATAATAAGTGTCATTGGGGTGCAGAAGTATTGGTAAAATTTTTGAGAAACGAAATAGTCTCTAATCGGATGTTAACATTGGCAAAACGAGTGAATGCAATGTGCTCATTGTGTTTAAAGAACAATCCTGTAGTTAGGAAACAGGTTCAGTTGGGAAAATTACAGGTAGGACCTGAACCAGGAGACTATTGGCAAATAGACTTTTCAGAGTTACCACGGTCCCAAGGGTATAAGTATATGCTAGTTTATGTGTGTACTTTGTCAGGATGGCCAGAAGCGTTTCCATGCAGAACAAATCAGGCAAAAGAAGTAGTGAAAACTCTTTTAAGAGAAATCATTCCAAGGTTTGGGGTACCGTTAGGATTATCTTCAGATAGGGGACCCCATTTTATTGCCACGATAGTACAAGAAGTAGCCAAAATGCTAGACATAACCTGGGATTTGCATACTCCTTGGAGACCTCAATCTAGTGGGCAGGTAGAGAGAATGAACCAGAAGTTAAAAGGCCAAATTAAAAAGATCTGCCAAGAAGCTAAGTTACAGTGGCCTCAGGCTTTACCATTGGCATTGTTACGGGTCAGGATTAAACCCCGAGAAAAGGTAGGAGTGAGTCCTTATGAAATCCTGTATGGCAGACCATACCATGCTACTACCTTAAAAGGAGATCCACATATATCAGGAGATCAGGTGATCTTTAATTATGTTATGTCTCTTAACAGAATTCTCAGCTCCTTGCGGGGAGCTTTGCAGTGGAATCGGCCTCTGCCTCTGGAAAATCCGGTTCATGGAATACAACCAGGAGACAATGTATATGTAAAGAATTGGTCCACAGAGCCACTGAGAGAAACATGGGGCGGCCCGTACCTGGTGATTTTAACCACATTTACAGCGGTCAAGGTGGCAGGGATCGACAGTTGGATACACTACACGCGAGTCAAGAAGGTCCCGGCCCAATGGGAAGCGCAAATCGAGCCGTACCAGATTGTTAGCTATTGCTTTGTTAGTGATCCTTGTCCACTAATGGAATGATAACGGTTTCTGTTTCAGAATCATTGGTCGAAGCAATGGAGGGAATGACTGTGAACCTAACCTGCAAGATCCAAAATGACCAGGAAATTGGAGCCGGTGAAATGACTGTACATTGGAAAGGAGGAAATAGAGAGCACAAAGGTAGTACTGTCACAATTTAAGATAAGGATACACACACTGGAAACACTACTTTAACAATTGCAAATGTAACCATGAATGACATCGATGTGTTTACATGCTTAGTAGTAATGAAAGGTAGTTTTGACTACAAACAGATCACACTTAGGGTAGAAAAATGGGGAAGTGGTGTCAACAAAGTGGTAGTTGCTCCTTTTGAAGCCGAAGTTGACATGTGGGTTGGACCCCCTTTAAGAATTAATTGTACTTGGGTCACAGAAAGCTCATGTGGACATAAATATTCAGTAACTTGGTGGAAACAAAACAAAGAATTAGACCAATGGGAAAAACCGAAAGAGCAAAGTAACGTAGTTTTGGGTGATCAACATGGAATTGGATGGCTAAATGATACTGAGGCTAAGATAGGGAGTTCGGAGGGAGAAATCATTTGTGTTGTAATTTGTGGATGGTATGCAAATTATGGAAAAAGAAAAGTAATTACTAAAACACACCTAGGACAGGAAATGAAACCAACACATGGAGTTTTCCGAGTATCACAAGGGCAGTCAGCAATTTTGGAATGCAAAATAAAGGCAGACCTTGAATTTAGAGAATTTGGATGGTGGTTTAAGAAACATAATCTTCCTCAAAGTGATAAACACTACACTGAGAAAAGGTTAGGACATTCTCTAACATTAGTTGTGCGGGATGTACAAGAAAAGGATGAAGGGACTTACTGGTGTTGGGCAGCTAAGGATGCTTGGTGGGTACACTCAAGGACTACAGTGTTATTAGCTCAAGGACAAATTCGGTCAAGAAAGGTTCGGGAAGCATCAAATAACATAGAAAGCAGGTTCCCAAAATTCAAGAAAGGTACAGAACAAGAAAATTTAGTAATTGGACTAATTAGAGATTTTGGAATGGTCCAAAATGTTTCCAAAATTACAGCATGTTTACCTCTGCCACAAGCAGCAGGGGAACCGATCCCTTGGGGAGTAATTCCGGTAGGAAATCTACCCCTAACAAAAAGAGGTGAAAATGGAAGTTGTGAATTAAAATTACGAAATAAAATCGGAATTGAAGAAATACGGGAAAAGGTTGGAGAAACATTAAAATTATTAACCTATAAAGACTGTCTAATTAGCCATGCGAGGTTAGGACGAATTAGGGATAGGGGAATTCAATTGGTGGCAGGGAGAAAAGTAAAATCTGAAGATGCTGCTAAGTGGGAATGTTTTATACCACATTGGCAAAGGAAAAGAATTCCTAAAAATGAAAGCTATTATGAAATGATATGCCAGAACTCGTCCCGGCAGAAATCCTCGTGGGACAATTGGAAAACGGTATGGGGCCCCAGCATATTGGAACATTATAGTTACATCGGACAAGTTAATTGGTGTGTCCAATGGACGGGAAGCAAAAATGCCACTTACACAGAAGTATCTCAAACCAGCACTTCTACAAAAACTTTGAGCGCCACAACAGAAAATTGGAACTGCACCCAAATTCTCACCTGTGACACTCCAGAGAATCAAATTAGTTTGGCACCGGTCAGAATGCTTATAAAATGGGGTTGTGAGTGTAGAAAACTTAACCATACAATTCCAGAAAAAGCTTTCCCGCAGGACCAGAAGGGTAACACTTTGAGCTGTAAGGATACAACTATCAAAAGCCCAGAAAATTTAGTATGGATTATGGGACATGGACAATGGACAACACATTTACCGTTAGACGGGCCTGTAACACAAATTACCTTAGGGGTTCCCACATTATGTCCTTTCTGGAAACAGTCTAAATTAACGCAAAAAGAGATGCAGTCACGAACAAAGAGAGAGACAAATGAAGTAGCAGAGGAACTAGGACTGAAAGACGAAGAAAAATGGCATGAACCCTCATCAGGAGTTAAATTTGGATGGGTACTGGAATCCTTGTTTGCACCAATTTCTACATATAAAAACCGGGAGATGCTGTACAAATTATTAGGACAAACTGAGAGGCTAGCCGCAGTTACAAAGAAAGGATTTAAGGATCTAAATTTGCAATTACAGGCAACTACTCGAATGACAATACAAAATAGAATGGCATTAGATATGCTATTACTAAAAGAGCATGGAGTGTGTGGTTATCTCAATGATAAAATTGACCATTGTTGTATCCATATCCCGAATGTGACAGTTGATGTAGAAAAAGACATCTCTCAATTGAGAAGTGTAGAAGGAAACAATAAAGAATTAGAAAAAGAGGCAGAACATAATTGGGTCGGTGCTCTGTTTCAATCCTTCGGGCTCCAAATTTCTGGATGGATCTCGTCAATAATTCAATATGCTATCATGATATTGATCATTGTATTAGCTGTTATTGGAGTCTTTAAGTGTCTCACAGGAGTCATCACCAGAGAGCGGCTGCACACCAGAAGACTGCTCAGCGCAGTTACCCATTCTCCAGGGACACCACCTCCTCCATAAAAAAATACAGTGCAGCTGGTGAGATTTCAAGATGAAGACCGTGTAAATATTTGAGCATCCCTGCAAAAAAAATTGAGTGATGCTCAAAAGGGGGGATTTGTTGCAAGCTGATAAACTTTATATATTAATTTAGCATTAGATAAACTTTATATATTAATTTAGCATTAGAAGTAGTTATGCTAAGGGTTGTCTTAATAAACTAGGCCCTGTGTTGGCAGACTCTGTACTAATCAGTTAAAGCCAATTATCTGTATCTACTGATGTAAAACTTGCTAAGACAGTAGAAATGTTATCTTATGAGTAGTTCATTGTTTGTCTACATGATGTATGAGACTTCTCTAGGAAGGGATGTAACAGTTTATTACCAAAAGAAATGTAGGAGGACTGGAAAAACCTTGAGAAAGTCATGTAGGGGTAGTGAAGCAAAAAGAACAAAGAGTAAAAGAATTCTTCTAAAAGGGTATTTAAGCCCTAAAGAAATGTGATTAATTTGTGCTCTGACTTTGGACGCTAGTCCTCAGACCCCAGGGCCCTCAATAAAGCACCGCACTAAACAACTCTGTTGTTTCGTGTTTCTTTTTCACTGTCGGGCAACAACCTTAACAATATCCCAACCACCCATTTTGACACAACAAAACCAAGCAAGTGACTTATTGTTTTAACTCTACTGGCTCAGCTACTTTCTACATTGCTTCTACGATAAGTATTATATGTATTGCTTCTATCCCTCAGTTAAGCTTTTATCCCTTTGATTTTTGCTTCATTCCCCCCCTTTATTTATAGAGTTAGTAAATCCTTTTACTAATACACAGATTCTTTCTCCTCTAACCAAGTCATATGGTAAATGCTCCTCGTGTCTGTACCATATGCACTTGATGACGTCAGAGCTGCTACTCATCGAAGCATTCTCCAATTCCAAATGAGTACTACAATAGATAAAACCAAACTTACGCTGACTAAAATAAGCAAAACAATGACTGGGTGAACTAGGGCATAAGTATACCAGTTGCCTTCAGTGACCATCCAAAGAGTGAATCCCACTAATAATGGCTTGCCTCTTGTTTTATTCTTTGCAAAACTTTGCTGATTGCCTTTAGCATCATGATGGACAGTTATTAAAAACTGTTCTCTATTCTCCTTGATTTCCTTTAAGATTTCATCTGGATTTGGATGTCTCATTAACTGTTCTACCAGTGTTATGTTCATGCCAACAGGTGTGGGTGACAGATGGTGGTATGTAGTACAGTTGGCCTTTATCAACTGTTGGGATACAATTGTTACCGAATACGTAAAATCTCACCCAACAATATTAACAAAATTACAAATACAAAAATTGGAGTGGTTTTTAACAAGTAAGTATTTGTTTTCATTGTCTATTCTTACTGTAGCACAGGCAGTTCTTAAACTTGCAACAACAATCTTGGCCAATGTATACAAGCACAATCTCTTGAATGATGTCTGGATGGATCTCAAAGTGACATACTCCTTGTTCAGTATCTAGGCATATGTCCTGGGCATCAGTGGCATTGCTTTTGCAAAGGAATCCGTTTTGTTGTCAGGTGACAGAAGATTCTGCATTTACAGTCTGCCATTTCTTGTCTACCATCCGGGCCCACGCTCTGTGTTCAGAGGAGTAGAGTGCTGTCCCTTCATGGCTTAATCCTAAGGCAATAGTAGGGTGGATGACATAGATGGTGGCATTATGTATGGTAAGTACAAAGGCAGTGACCACATTAGTGATATGCTCGTAAGTTAATTTTACTGTAGTCCACCAGGACTGCAATCTCCTTTCCAAATTCGTGGCATTATCCCATATGGCTTTTCAGATTTCTATTGGAAAAATGCCTTCACTTCCCTCTCTTATGACCAAAGTGACTGTTGACTGCATGCACAACTATGCCTGGATACAACTAAGAGCTAAAGACACATTATCCTGAGCTACACCAAGTGTTTTCATTATTAGTTTGTGGTCTCGGTCTTCAGCTTCTCTCAAATTTGGCAATAGTTTTGACGCCTGCCACTGATTGGTTCCTATGCTAACAAAGATGATTGTAGGGGCTGCCTTATTTTTGCTAAATCACCAGTTGCAGTGGCCAGCTTGTTCGTTAGTATTTCTGAATCAATTCCCTTTAAGACTCCTAATCAAAGAGTTACATCTCTTTGTGTTCTGTCTTTAAAGTGAGCCTGCTTCCTCAACCATGCTGCCCAAGCCTCAAAGGATGTTTTCAGAAAAGGGGCGCAGGCTGCTGAATATTTGAAATTTGAATATTTGAACTGCATTAGCAGTTCAACACACTTGAGGAACCATTCTGGGTTAAACAGCAATTGCTGCTGTCCCATATTTCTTACCACATGTAGTTCAATTTCATAAATCTTTGGTTCAAGCTTGAGTGGCATTGTTAGAGCTTGGATGGTCTGGATTTCTAGTGTCTGTGTTGGTAAGTTTGCATCATTCAGAGGTTTAACACAGACTTGAGTTATATTGTAATGAACTTTAAAAGCCTCGGCTTCACACCTCTCTATTGTAAATGTGAATACAGGACCGTCAGTTAAGCACGTGTCACAACATTCCTCACCAATTTGGATGGCTTTTATAGGTCCTTGTTGGAATCAGTCCTGAACAAATACAAATTTACAGCCCCAGACATTTTTCCCTGTCCAGACAGTTGCGTCTGTGATTTGTAACACTTGCCATAGAGACTACGAGAGTCTTAGTCAGAAGCTCTTCCCTGACACATATAAACCCCAGTAAAATTGTATATGGGAGGTTTTGTAGTGATGTCCTCTGTAGCCACAGTCATGGTTATGATCGTAAAAGCCACAGCTTTCCAGGTGATACCAGCTTGATTCTGTCTAGGAACACTTTTCTAGATTTTCACAAGGAAATCTAAAACTTTCACTCACAATCTATTCATTTTTCCCAAGCAAGATTTAGCTTTAGTTCATTATCACCCAGTGTTGCTTTCCAAGGGCCTTCTGGAGCCTTTGTCACTCACATATGATGAATCCAGGCCTTTTGTTCTTTGATCTTGATTGCAGTGTTAGTGGTGAGAAGCACCTGGAATGCTTCTCAGCATTGCAGCTCCAAAGTTTTCTCTGCAAGAGACTTAACATACACATAATCTCCAGGCTGTATGTCATGCACTCGGCTATCTAGTTCTCTGCTTGAAGCCCCAGCCACGTTTTTCAATTTCTCTAAGTTTTTTTTTTATGGCCACCATGTATCTGTGTAGGGTTTCTTCCCCTACTTGGATTGGTGTTCCTTCCTCTACCCCATATGGTTTTCCATATAGTATCTCAAAAGGACTTAATTTTTGTTTTCTTTTTGGTTTAGTCTGAATTCGCAGTAATGCCAAAGGAAGTGCCTGGGCCAGGGTAATTTTGCTTCTTGTCCTAGCCTTACAATTTTTTTCTTGATTAAGTGGTTCATTTACTCTACTTGGCCACTTGACTGAAAGTGATATGGGGCATGGAGTTCCCAATCCATGCCTAATTGGCACATAATTTGCTGGACAGTTTTTGAAATAAAGTGTGGTCCTCCATCCGAGGATATTGTGGCTGGAACTCCAAAGCATGCTATTATTTCTTGGAACAATGCTTTGGTTACCTCTCATGCTTTGGCAGTTCTGGTAGGGAAGGCTTCTGGCCACCCTGAAAAAGGTATCTGTTAATACCAGTAAATATTGATATCCCCTTTTTTCTTGGATGTTCTGAGGAATCAATTTGCCACTGTTGTCCAGGACCATAGCCTTTTCCAATTTGCCCTAGCTTTGGCTTGGGGATATTTTTGGGTTTAGTTTGGAGGCAAAGACTACATTGTCAGGTCACTTGAATGACTGTCCCCTGTAAATTTCTGGCCATAATTTTTTCCTTTAAATAATTGTATAAGGCATTTACTCCCCAGAGTGTTTTCTTATGTTCCTCTTTTACTAGTTACCTAGGAGATGGGAGGGGATGACGGGTTTTCCTTTTTCTCCCTCTGTAGCAGCCCACCCATCCTGATTATAGCTTTCCTTTTCATGCCTAATAAGCTTATTATTCTTTTTTTTATACTTTGGCTTACTTTCCAGGGAAATCTGTCCATCTAGGACTAAAGCTGCCTCAGTGGCTACCTCACCTTTGGCCACTTCTTTTGCCTTTGTGTCTGCCAGCTTGTTCCCTTCCTCCGATTCAGACCTCACTTTCTGGTGTGCCCTGATGTTGTACTTCTCTAAATAGTTTTATTTTTAATTTATATTGCACTGAATAGCTCATTCTGTACTCCCTCGAGTTTGTGGTGTTTGTTCAGACCTCCCTTCACCACTCCCCATTGGCTGTATCCCATTGGTTATGGTTCTCCTTTCCTCCCCTTCCCCTGAGTTTAAAATTCACTTCCACCTTCTGCTCACTCTCTTTTTCCCCTGGAAGTTGTTAGGCAATAAACTGTGGGACTGTGTCCTGGGAGAAAAAGCCTCCTTTTCTTTAACCTTTGTCCTTGCTGGCTCTCTTCATCTCCAGTGATCCAGAGCTAGCCAAACGGGACTGGAGAGAGAAGAAACCGACAACTCCTTGATATTCATAATAGCTACCTTCTCAGGTAGTTGGACTTTTATTATCTCCTCTGCACGCTTGATACATTTCCTCTGGGAATTCAACAGTCCTCTTTCTTTTTAGATGGCTCCAGGTGCATGCACCACTTCAAATGCACACCTTGAGTCTGTGTAAATGCTAATTTCTTTCCCTTTTGCTAACTCTAAAGCACGAGTTAAGGCAATTATTCCAGCATTTTGTGCAGAGGTGTTTGTTGGTAATGCTCCAAACTCTATTACCCCTCTGCAAGTAATAACTGCACAACCAACATGTCTCCTTCCACTGATGACATTACTACTTCCATCAGTAAACCAGCTCTCAGTGTCATCCAGAGGAGAGTCCTTCAGATTTGGACAACTGGAGTCAGTGGCCTGAATGGTTTCCAGACAATCGTAGATCACTGGTTCCCCTGTATTCCCACCGAGAAAGGAAGCTGGGTTCACAAGGTTACTGACTACAATCTGCAAATCATCCTGCTCTACCATTATGGTTTGGTATTTCAGGCATGTCTGTGGGGAAAGCCCATGTCCGCCTTTTACCTCCAGCACTGCAGATATTCTGTGGGAAACCAGCACAGTCATCTTCTGCTCTAGGGTGAATTTTCGTGCTTCCTGGACATTCATCACCTTTGCAGCAAAAGCTCTGAGACACCCTGGCCATCCTTTTGCCTCCGCATCCAGCTGCTTGGAAAAGTAAGCAATTGCTCTTTGATACCTTTGGCCCAAGTCCTGTGCCAGTGTCCCCAGGGCAATCCCGTGCTTCTCATGAGAAAACAGAGAGGATGGCTTACTCATATCCAGGAGCCCGAGAGTGGGAGCCGACATGAGGGTTTTCTTTAAGTGGTCGAAGGCTCGTGTAGCTTTTTCTGTCCATTGGAGATCTCTGTTCCTTTCCGTAATCAGGGCATACAGGGGTTTAACCAAGAGTCCGTAATTATAAATCCACAGCCTATGCCACCCCGTCATTCCCAGTAAGGCTTTCAGTTCCTTCATTTTCTGGGGTTTTGGGGTCTGGCAAATTGCTTCTTTGCGGTCCTGCTCCAGAGTCCTCTGTCAAGCACTGACCTCATAACCCAGGTGCATGACTGTTTTACTGCCTGAGCCTTTTTCTGAGATACTCTGTACCCTTGTAGACCTAAAAGGTTCAGGAGATTGCCATCCTTGTACCAGTATCTTGTGTTTGAGTGGCTATCAAGAGGTCATCCACGCACTGCAACTGCTGTCCTTCTGATGGGGCTTTCCAGGATTACAGATCTCTTGCAAGTTGTTCTCCAAATATTGTGGGACCGTATTTAAACCTTTGAGGCAATACTGACCATGTGAGTAGGGTCTTACAACTACTCTTGGGGTTTTCCCATTCACATGCAAGTATTTTTTGGCTGGCTTCATGGAGAGGGAGGCAAAAGAAAGCATCTTTCAAATCTAAAACAGTAAACCAGCTTAGTTCAGGTGTTAAGCATGTTAACAATGTGTATGGGTTTGTTACCACTGAGTGTAGATCCTTTAGTTATTTTATCAACAGCTCATAGGTCCTGTACTACTCAATATGACACTTTGGGCTTTTTAACAGACAAAATATGAGCATTAAAATGAGACTGGCACTCTCTCAATAGCCCTAGCTGCAAAAAGTTCTCAATTCTCAGGCTAATCTTTTCTCTATCTTCCTTTTTAAGGGATACTGTTTAACCCTGATTGATTGCTTTCCTTCTTCAAGTTTGATTTGCACCAGAGGTGCATACTTGGTTCTCCCTGGTGTATTAGAACCCATGCCCCAGGAAACACCTGGTCCATTATTTTCTTGGTAATTTCTTCTTCATCCTCAGTTTTGGTCTCACTAATTGTTAACATTAAACTTAGCAGTTCCACATATTGTTGATCCTTTACCCCTGAACTAATTTCCCCATTTTTAAATGTGATTTTTGCTTCCAACTCTTCCAACAAATCTCTGCCCAGAAGTGCCTTCGGAGAATTGGGCATGTGTAAAAATTTATGAATTCCCCATTCTTTTCCGAGTTTATATTTTAACAGTTTGTAAAAATATGCTTTTTCAGACTGGCCAGTTGCCCCGCTCACCATAACTCATCTCTCACAGGCATTAAAGCTTTATTTAACACCGAGTATGTTGCTCCTGTATCTAACAAAAAAATCCATTTTTCTTTTCCTTGTCCCCTCGCTTGATTATAACCCAAGGGTTCATTAGGGAAAGACTCTCTGGTCCTCCTCAGTCTTCCTTAACGTGTGCAACCAGCTTCTCTCGTCTCCCATCTCCCCTTCGCTGGTTGTCGTCTTTTCTCCATTCTGCGCACTGGTTTTTCCAGTGTCCAATTCTTTGGCAAAATGCACATTGCTCTTTCCCTAGCCAGGGTGGACCTTGCTTTGGTGGACCTTGTTCACATTTCCCTTCTTCTCTTACTACTGTTACTAATTTCCTCATCTTTTGTTTATATCCTTTCTTTAGATTGCTGAAAACTCTCCATGCCTAGTAAAGTTTCTAAATTTATCCCCATTGGTCCTCAAATTTTCATGAAGTTTGCATTTAATGTCTCCTGTACGTTGTCCTAAAAATAAATTTACTAATTGCTGTATCTCTTCTTCAGATTCAGGATCTGAAGATGTATAGCAACGGATTGCATCCTGTAAATTCAGAAGAGGACTCAGAAGGACTTTGTTTAACTGTGTCCTGGGTTAGTGTTATAACTACTCCTCTCCCCCCACGCCTGCACGAAGCTGCTGCCGCCGTGGCCGTTCCTCCCCCACCCCGGCGGGCCCCCGGCTGCTGGGCTGCTGCTGGCCTGCTGCTTTTGCTGCTGCTGCTGGCCTGCTGCTGCTGCTTTTGCTGCTGCTTTTGCCGCTTTGGCTGCCGCTTCTTTTCCCTAGCTTTTGCCCCAGCTTCTCCTGCCCCCAGCTCCTCCCTCTTTCTCTCTCCCTTCTTCCCCTCATCCCAAAGATCTGCACCGGCTCCGGACGGAGGGATCTGAACATCAGAGACTGTGTCTGGAAGCCTGCCAAAAGAAGCTTTGCACCCTTCCCAGCAGGGACTGACCGAGCTCGTCCATCCTCACTCACCTTGGTGAAAACGTTTTGTGTCATCTGGGAATTGTTCTTTCCTGGTGCTGGGAAGTGTTTTTTTCTGTGTGTTTGTTAAAATAAACAAGTTTTTTCCACTTTTTTCCCTCGGAGGAAGTTCTTCCCGAACCCGGTAGTGGGAGGGGGAAGGAGTTCTGGGGGTTTATTTTTCTAGGGGGACTCCTTTGGGAGATATCTCCTGTAATTTTGTCTGAAACCAGGACAAATCTTGGCGCCTAATGTTAGGGTCACGAGGAATTGGAAAAAACTTTATTACCTTTAACTGTGTATTGGTATAGATTTATAATGCTTTTTGGGATGGAAGCTGGTATGTGGTTTTGGATACTAGGGTTTTTTGAGGTTTTAATACCTCTCTGGTCTCTGGGGTTATTTTCCTATCTGGAAATAGCTCCAGTACTGTCCCTTATTTGTAGTTTTTATACTAGAGGGATAATGACCAAAATATTTATCGGACTGGGCTTGGTTGCGATGGCTTGTAAGAGGTTTATAAAGATGGTGGAATCGGTTCCAGGGATATCTTCTAGATCCTGGTTATGGATATGCACTCAGTTTGTTAGAGGAGAAGAGGGGGAGGAGGCTTTTCAGCCTTTGCTTTCCTTTGTCTCCTCTGAATTTTTTGCATCTTTATTAGAAAATGTGCAGGTTTCCCTGAATAATAAAGAGATTATCTTTCTGATGTTTATTTTAGTAAGCTTTTTATACACAGTTTACAGTTTATATAAAATGAGAGCGGAGATTTCTGGAGGGGCTGGTGTAACTCCTGATTTAGGAACAAAGCAAAAGGTGAAGAGTCCTGAATGGTGTGGGAAATGGCAGGATCTGGGCCAAAAGTTAAAGGAATTTTCTGATCCTATAGTTTGGGACTTTCCACAGGAGAAAATTCAAAACCCAGCTGAGGTGGTAAAATATTTGAAAGAGAAGTGCCATGATAACCCTAAGGAAAAAAAGATCACTGCAGTGAGCTGGGCCCTGGCATATGCTTATCATAGCCTGTTAGATAGTGTAGGACCACAGACAGCAGACAGGGAACACGGAGATAGATTAGTTACCATCCCAGTGACTCAGGATGTAGTAAACACTCCAGACTTGAGGACAGGGGCGAAATTAGATAATAAGCTTCAACCAATGGCGTGGCTACTAGCACCAGAAGTGGAAAGTGCACAAAGAAGACCGATCGGCCAGTGGATGATGATGATGAGGATGCAGGAGAAGGACCCTAAACGCCTCCTGATATAAAATCAAAAGTCAAAACAACTAGTGTGAGATCAGAGACTAATAATGAGTCCCTGTCCCTAAAGGATCTTCGTGGTCTGAGGAAGGATTATACGAGACAACCCGATGAGTCCATAATTAGTTGGCTGCTCCAGCTTTGGGATGTGGCAGGCAAGGCTACTATCCTGGATGGCACTGAAGTGAGACATCTGGGATCCCTGTCACATGATCCTGTCATCGATCAAGGAATGATGAGGGAGGCTAACCCTCAAAGCCCTCTGGGCACGGGTCCTAGACAGTGTGGCACAAAGATATATGTGTGCCGATGACCTATATATGCAACAAACCTGATGGAAAACCATGGAGCAAAGGATCCAACGACTAAGGGAAATGGCAGTGGCGGAGATCATTTTTTTGGAGGACATAACAACTAGGAATCCGGACCTGGTCCCATGCACACCGGTGATGTGGAGAAAACTTGTGAGACTCGGGCCATCTGAATACGCCTCTGCCTTAGCAATAATGAAGCGGGAAGAGGTACATGAGACAGTTCTTGATATGGCTAAGAAGCTTTGAGCCTATGCGGATGCTGTGCATGGCCCAACACATGCCAGAATCGCAGCCGTGGAAACACGCTTGCAGAACTTAGAGGACAAGATAGAGGAAAATCATAAGAGGCTCAGGGAGGAGATTAAGGAGGACCTCCTCCAAATTTCAGCAGTGCAAATTAGACGTCCTGGCATCCTACGCAGACGTTTCTCTGATGGGGAGAGAAGGTACACCCCACGTGCTGAGTTGTGGTTTTTCTTGCGTGATTGTGGAGAAAACATGAAGAGGTGGGACGGAAAATCTATGGCTGCTCTGGCACAACGGGTGCGTGATTTGAAGGAAGACAAGACTCAAAGAGAAGGTTCCACCAAAAAGAGAGCGGCTCCAGTCGCCCGAGAACCACAATGCCAAGTATGAGGATGATGACGACATGTCCGATCCACTTGAAGGAACTTCTAAGACCTATGCCCCCGTAAAAAAGAATAAACAGGCTTAGAGAGGCCCTGCCTCTAGCCAGGGTGAGGCAAGGGAGAATTTTGTGTTCTGGACTGTGTGGATTTGGTGGCCTGGCACATCGAACCCACAAAAGTATAAAGCCTTAGTCGACACCGGTGCACAATATTTCCATCAGGATACATGGGGGCAGAATCTGTCTCTATCGCTGGTGGCACAGGTGGGTCACAGGACTTCACCTTGGTGGAAGCTGAAGTGAGTCTGACTGGAAAAGTGTGGAAAAGATACCCAATTGTGACTGGCCCAGAGGCCCCGTGTATTTTAGGAATAGATTTCCTTCGAAGTGGATATTTTAAGGACCCAAAGTGATTCAAATGGGCATTTGGAATAGCAGCTGTGATGGAAGAGCGCATTTGGCAATTAAACACCTTGCCTGGACTGTCCGAGAACCCAATTGCTGTAGGACTACTGAAAGGAGAAGAGAAACGGGTACCAATTTCCACTTCAATAGTGCATCACCGGCAATATAGAATTGTCCTCCTTGAG